>JAODAL010006366.1:0-134282 GCA_025379985.1 Phyllomedusa bahiana | reverse complement strand
CACTCTCTGTCATTGTGCCACTCGGGTGGCCAACTATTTTTTTGGCCACCTCCAAAATGTCATTGTGCCATGTCGCCCTCATGCTGGTGCCGTACCTACACACTTGTCATTGTCACGTCTGACCTCATGCTGTGCGGGGCTGTCCCGTGACCTACACACTGTGTCATTGTGCCACGTCTGCTCTGTGCTGTGTGGTCTCCCGGCCCTACACACTGTGTCTTTGTCCCACTCTGTGGCCTATTCTTTTTTCCACCTCCGAATGTCATTGTGCCACTGTTGCCCTCATGCTGTGCTGTGGCTGCTGCCGTGACCTAACACCTGTCTTTTGTGCCATTTCTGACCTCTGCTGCGTTTTGGGCGCTCCCCGGACCTACACCCTCTGTCATTGTCCACTGTTACCTCATGCTGTGCGTGGGTGGCCGACCGCCACTGTGGCATTGTGCCACTCTGTGGCCTACCCTTTTTTTTGCCACCTCTTAAATTATTTTTGACTGTCTGACCTCTGCTGCTGCGCTGTTATCCCGTCAATCCACATGGTCTTTTTTCCACCTTTGGCCTACCCCCTTTTTTTTTTGCCACCTCCAGAATGTCATTGCCACTCTCTCCTCATGCTGCTGTGGCTCCCCGTCCCTCCACCTCGGGTCACTATGGTTGCCACCTGACCCCCAACTTTTTTTTTTTTCCCGTCCTGCCATGACTTTATCAGGCACTTTCCCCCCTTCATTTTTGGTCAGTTTTGCCCTTTTAAGTCCCAGGGAATTTATAGTGAAGCGTTCAAAGCGGCGGCGTCCCTGGCGGTCATACTAAAACAAACATTTTATGAAGACCAAACCAAACTCCCCTGCATATTTAAGTATGGCACAACGTTCTACAGCACCCTGCAGGCTCTGTGCAGCCTGGAAATAGCTGATTTTTAACGTGATTCGTCCCAAAGTAATTCGGAACGAAGTTATTTTTTGTCGGGAAATTCGGCGAAGTGAGCGAACCTAATTTCGAGAAATTCACCCATCTCTAATTATACCCTCTTGGTGTGCAGTGAGTCAATAACCTAAACTATAGTTTGGCGAGACCCACCCTTCTCACTAGCACCCACTGTAACCTCATTCCTGATGGTGTGCGTGACCATTATTGTCACAGTTTAAGCTTACTTTGGCCTTCGCACCCTCCATTTGCATTTACCCCACTAATGACGTCCGAAGTGTTTGACTATACTAGTTATGAGGCTGACAGGATCTTTGCCAACTCAACTGTCTCTAGAGACTTTTTGCATATCCCACCATCAGAACTTAGAACAAGGGATTACGAAAAAGAGTTAAGAAAACGTACAGCCTATGAGCTACATGCCGCCACACTCACTGAGTACCATAAAGTACAACGTATCCCTAGAGGTCTTCGTTGTCACCTAAGACCCACAATATTTTCGGAAGATTCTGAATACTGTAATAAATTTAAGAACATACTTAACAAGTTCTCTTTTGATCTTATCTTGTTAACAATTGAAACACTCCAAGTTAAACTCGACGACAAAAACGGACTTACCGTACCGACCAGTACGCAGGGGGAGGAGGACTGCCACCTCGTGTGCTAACAAGGTCACAAGTGAGTTACCACTTATATATAACATCTCATCCCGTAATTTGAATTCTTCTGAAATGTCGCTTCTTAGAAAAGGACTGTCATTTTGCCCTACATCCACATTTGACTCCTTTACACTACATGAAGATCTCCAACGCTTCTATCGGTCCATTCAACTCAAGGTCCACTTTGATGATAGACCCAATATGGATTCAGATCCTACATCACAGGCGCATACTCCTCTCTTCTCCATTTCCAAACTTAACCTCAGACTTAAGTCCACTTTCAACCCTCCTACACGCTATTATCCTGTGGAGACATTTATTGATCTCGTACAACGTGACTTATCATCTTTAACCACACAACCAAGGAGACATTAAAATTCGTTCCAACCTCTCCTAGACAGAACGACAGGCTTTAAAATATCTGTGTAACCTTGACGATATTATTGTCAAGCCAGCCGACAAAGGCGGTGCTATCGTCATTATGGACAAGCAGATGTATCGTGATGAAATTCAACGCCAACTATCTGACATCTCTACATATAAACCTTTTGATAGAGACCCTACAAGCACTATTAGTGCACTCATCAAAGAAACCATTGATCGACATTTGGATGCCAATATTATTGATTCCCGTACAGCAGAGTTTCTCATTAACCACCATCCCATCATACCAGTCTTCTACGTACTTCCCAAAATACACAAAGATCCAGTTACACCACCTGGCCGTCCCATAGTAGCTTCTACCGACTCTGTCCTTTCACCCCTGTCTATACTACTCGAGAAAATCCTAACACCCCTAATACGAGCAACACCCTCATTTCTTCTTGACACTAATAACTTCTTAGACAGGATAAAAAAAATTTTTTCACCTTGCCCCAAAACCTCTTTTTTCGGGGTTTACTTGGGACTTTAAACTATTTTGAAACCACATCTTTTTGCCCCCAATTTTTTGGGCCCCCACTGCTTTTTCCAATTTTTGGAATAACATCATTTTCCGCCTAAAGAAAAACCCAATTGGGGTCTGGACCTGCAATCACTTTTCCCCCACAACAATTTTTTCTTTTTGGCGACAAAAACTATCTGCAACCCAAAAGGGGACCGCAAAGGGGAGAAAATGTTTCCCCCCCTTTTAAGCGAACATCTTTATGGTATCTTCGAAAGGGACCATATCTACCCATATCCCCCTTTTTTCAACAATACCCAAAACCCTGGCTTCTTTTAAAAAATTGATGACTTTTTTTGCATCTGGTTTGGGTTTCCAAAAAAAACCCCTCCTCGATTTCCATCCCTACAAAAAATTTTCCCTTTTTTCCCCGACCAAAATTTTTTCCCCTAAACACTAAAAAACCCCCCAAACCCAAGTTTAAATTTTCCCGGGAAAACAACCATTAATTCTGATTCAAAAGGAAACTTTCCCGATTTGTACAAAAAGCCCACAGACCGAAACAGTCTTCTACTTTTTCCAAAGTAATTTTTGCTCCAAACCCCAAAAAAAATAATTCCCAAACGACACATTTTTTACCAGTAGTTTTTTGAGCGTTTAATTTATCAAACAAATTTTTTAAAAAATGGGCACATTTTTTAAATGGTATTGGTTTTTTTTAGATAAAGGCGATAATTTGGGTTAAAAATCTGTCCCATCACCCTTATTAAATCGCCCTTTTTTTTGGGGCGCTTCCTTTAATTTTTGGGGGCCAAAGCAAATAGATTACAAAATAACCCAGGTGAGGTGTTGGGCGATGCCATGACGGGGATGTTTATGGTTGCAAATTTCCCGGGAAAAAAATCACATGACCTCTTTTTTTAAAAATAGAACAGCTTTTCCCCTGTTCAGCCTCAGGGGGGTTTCCTCCAGCGCCCCCAGGGGCAAAAGGACGTGCATTTCTGCTTGTGCCCCCAAACAGTTTCACGAAATTATTCTTTTTCCCTTCACAAAAGAAACCCCCACTTTTTAGCGGGGAACCCTTTTAAAAATTTTTATTTTAAAATTAGAGATTGGAAATTTATAAAAAGGTTGGGTTTAAAAATTTTTTAAAAGGAGCACAACTTCCTGTAAATAAAGGGGGGGGAGGGGAAGGGGGGGCCTCCGCGGGCGAACCCCCCAAGACAAGCCCCTATAAAGAAAAACGGGTTTTTAAAGTTCCCCAAAGACTTAGTGAAGACATTGAAAATAGTTTTTATTTTAACAGTTTTTCAAATTAAAAATATTTCCGGGTTTTAATTTGGGCGGGCCTTTTGAAAACTTTTAAAAAGGTTTTAAAAAAACCCACCCCCTTTTATTTCCCTTAAAAAAACCCTTTTGAAAAAGTTTTCTTTTTTTTTGGTTAAAAAAGGGTTGAAAAATTTTCCAAAACTTTTATTTTTGGCAGTTTTTTAACATTTTTTCAAAATTTGGGTTTTTTTCCCATTTTTAAATTTTTCCTTTTTTCCAAACCCCTTTTTTTTGAAAAATACCCAAAACCTTGTATTTTAAATTAAAATCCCAGCAAGCCCCAGCACAGGTTGATAGGGGGGCCAAAAATACCTTTTTAAAAAACCGAAAAAATTTTTCAGATACGTTTTTTTTTCCCTTTTGGGCGCACTACAGCTTTGTTCTTTTGGGAAACCTTTGCATTTAAAATGTAAATACTGAAATTTTTTTAGTCACCCAACAGGTGAATTGATAGGTGCCAAAAATTCCTTTTTATTACCAAAATACTTTTTAAAAATTTTCGTTTTTTTTTTCACTTTGGCGCAGGCGAGTTTTATTGATAGATCTACTTTTTCGGGTTAAATTTGAATACAGAAAATTTTGGGGTATCACCACAGGTAAAAATTGAAAAAGGTCCCAAAAATCCCTTTTTATTATCCGAATACAATACAGATACGTTTTTTTTTTGCATTTTCCCCCTTTTTCCCAGACCCTTTTTGAAAGAGCCCCCTTTGGGCATTTAAAATTTTTGAACCCCAGAAATTTTGGGGAAATTTTCCCACAGTAAATTGGGATGGGTGCCAAAAAAAAAAAACTTTTTATTATCCGAATACTTTACAGAAAACGTTTTTTTTTTGATTTTGGGTGCACTACAGCTTTGTTCTTTTGACCCAACCTTGCACTTAAATTGAATACTGCAATTTTTTTTCACCACGGGTAAATTTTGATGGGTGAAAAAAAAAACCCTTTTTTAATTTTTCCGAATACATTACAGAAAATTTTGTTTTTTGCATTTTTTGCCCACCCCAATTTTTTTTGATAAAAGCCCCCTTTTTGCAGTTAAATTTGAATCCACCCAATTTTTTGTATTTCCCAAACAGGGGGAATTTAAAAAGGTTCCAAAAAAAATTCCCCTTTTATTACCCCAAATACTTTAAACTTATACGTTTTTTTTTTTTTACTTTGGTGCACTTCATCTTTTTTTCTTTTAAAGGAACCCTTGCCCTTTAAAAGTTTAAAATACGAATTTTTTTTAATCCCCAACGGGTTTTAAATTAATAGGTCCAAAAAAAATACCTTTATTTTTTCCGAATACTTTTTTCAGATACGTGTTTTTTTTCACTTTGGGGGAAAGGCCAGTTTTTGTTGTTTAGATCAACTTTGCATTTTTAAATTTGAATACAGCAATTTTGAAAGCCCCACCACGGGTTTTTTAAAAGGGGGGCCAAAAAAACCTTTTATTATCCGAAAAACCAAAAACAAAATCCCGTTTTTTTTTGCACTTTTTGCCCAGTCCAGATTTTTTTGGATAGAGCCACCTTGTTTTTTAAATTTAAATCCAAAATTTGTGAAATTTACCACGGGTAAATTTGGGATAGGTGAAAAAAAAAATCCCTTTTTAAATTAAATCCGAAAAAAATTTTCAAAATACGTTTTTTTTTCCCCATTTTTGGCCCCGGGCCCCACTTTTTTTGACTTGATAGATCTAATTTTGCAGTTAAAATTTAAAATCCAGAAAATTTTTTTAAATTTGGGGGTTTAAAAAATAGCTTGGTAAAATTTTGCCAACTTTTAATAAAAGATTTTTCCCAAAAACTTTTCCCATACCCCCTCAATTTTGTAAAATTTTCCTGGAAAAAGGAGGAAATTAAATTTGGGAAAACGAGCAAAAAAGGGGGGGTTAAAACATGGAGGTAAAGAAAAAAGAGGAAGGGGGGCCCCCCAAAAGTGCTGGCGACAAAAACCGAAAAAGCCCAGCGGATCATAAAA
Organism: Phyllomedusa bahiana; assembly: GCA_025379985.1. Classification (NCBI taxonomy): domain Eukaryota; kingdom Metazoa; phylum Chordata; class Amphibia; order Anura; family Hylidae; genus Phyllomedusa; species Phyllomedusa bahiana. The sequence continues at coordinate 128,522 of JAODAL010006366.1, read as the reverse complement.
TTTTTGAAAGGGACCGCCACCTGTTCCCCATGGGGGGGTTTAAAGGGCCCTGGGAAACTCAAGAAACCCGAACAGCGTCGCCAATCCTGAACCTTCAAGGGGGTTAAAAAGCAACCTGCACCCCAGCCAGTCTTTACCCCCTCGCCCCCTCCCCTTTTCACGGCCAAAAAAAGGGCGCCATCAAAATAAACCAGCATCCGCCAACCCAGAAGCAGCCCAAATGCCCAAACTCGTGTACCCAACCGGGTGGATAATCCTTTTTCCCTGAAAAACCTTTTTTAAATTACAAAAATGGGGGTTGGGGTCAAAAGGGTTTTTTTAAAAGGGATCAAGATCCCAAAAAGGGGAAAATTTTTTCCCCGGGCTCGGGACGCCCGGGTTTTTACTGATGCCACGAGGAGGAAAAAAAAGGAACCCGGGCCCAACCCGGAAAAAAAACCCCGGGGGCCGGGCCGGACAACCCCTTTGGGCACCCCCCTCTTCCCTTGAAACCCCGCAGCCCCCGGGATGCAAAAATGCAGGACGACAAAAGTCACCTGTGTTAAATGATATAAAGACGCCCTTTGCGGACCCAAAACATGGTTTTTTTCAGCAAATTTCCCTTTCGAGCGCTTTCATAAACTGGACGGGGGAAGGAAGACGATGGGTATGTCAGAAAAACGTGTTTTCCACCTCAAAAAGGGAGAGGGCGGCCCCGCAGAAGCCCCCGCGATATATTTTTTCCCCCCCAGCCACGGTCGCGCAAACCCCGCTCCCCCGCTTATCCCCCGTAAAAAAGGTTCCGGGAACCCTAAAGGGCCGGGGCCCTTCCCTTTTGACCAACCTCTGTTTCTCCAGCGATTTTCATATGCCCCCCCTTTGCCTTTAAACCGAAATAAGTAAGGGCAAGAACCTTAGGGGGAAAAACCCCACCCCCCCAACATTTTTCCAAATCCATGCACCAAATTTGAAATGATTTTTTTGAAATGGAGGCAAAAACTTGGCCAAAAAAAGTCAACCGACCCCCGGGCCTCCAACCACTGCCCCAAAACCCCTCTGCCCTCCGCCTCCTCCCCCCAACCCCAAACCCTTTTTCCTCAGTGCCCTCCCCCTCTCAAAAGTCATGATCAGGGTTTCCGGGCCCTCCGCTTCAGCCTCCCCGTCCCCCCAAAGTACCACCACCCCCCAGACCCCCCAAACCCTTTACCCCTTCCCCCTTCCCCCCATTTGACACCTGCACGCCAAAAAACAGGGGCCCAGCCCTAGCACCACCCCCCTGTTTTTCCCCGGGTTTTGGGAGCAGAAGAAACACTTTAAACCCCAAAACCACCCCCAAAGCCAAAACCTAAAATTTTCCCCCGGGCGGGGGCCATTTTTTAAAAAATTTTTCCCTTTTCCCGTCGGTTGACACGGAAAGGGTTCCGCCACGCCCCATGGCCCTTGCCTGCCCCCAAACCAAATGCCGCAAGGCATTTTTTTTGCCAAAAAAAAGCCCCGTCCCCCCCCCCTGGCCACCCCCACGTGTCATAAAAAATTTTCAAGCCGTTGTCTCCCAATTTTGGGGGCCCAAAAATTTCCATCTGCCCCACCGCCCACTTTGGACAAAGTAAGCACGCCAAGGCCGCTATATTTTCCGTGACAGCTCCCCGGGGGAGCTGGGGGGGAATGTCCCGGGGGGACGGGGCTCTCGGGCTGGGGCGCACGGCCTTCCAAAACCGCAGGGAGGGTTTGCAGGGTTTTTCCCCCCCCAAGGTCCTCTGGGGCATACTTCCCGGGAGAAACCAGGCCGGTTAAAAATTAATTTTCCCCTTGGGAAAAAACCTTCCCAAAACCCCAGGTCGGGGGCCCGGGGGAAAAGGGCCTCCCGAAAAGAGACCCCAAGCGCGGCGGGGGTGCCAAAAACCCTTTTTGGTGCCAGGAAAAGGGGGTTGTGCGATAACGGGCAAAAATCTGTTTGGCCCCCCTTTTAAAAATGGGAAAGGCTGGAGCACACCCCCTTCCCCTGGCCCCTTTCCCATGAACCCAAATGCCCGTCCAAAATTTCTAAAGACCAAACCCCGGGGCCCTGGACTCCCCTGTTTAGGAAGGCCAAGTCAAAAGTTCGCACTTCCCCCGGGTTCCCCCACCCGCGTTGCAGGGGTCACTCGGCCCCCCCGTAACCGTCCCCATTGTTAAAACCATGGCAACAAAACGGGAAATTTCCCCACCCTCCACATGCTCCACCGATTTGGGGCAGCAGCGCAATGCCTTTTACACAGTACGAAGTGCCCCACATGGGCCTAAAACCGCGGGTTTAAGGACCTCGGGGTTAAAGCCCCCCGAATTTGGAGGCGGGTGAAAGGGGCCCCGCACCACCCCTTGCCCAATTTTTTTAAGAAGCCACCAAAAGGCCCCAGGGGTTTTTAAATTTCCCTTGTCGCATGAGAAATTGTGGGACCCTTGGGTTTCTGGAACACCCTTTTGGCCCACTCTGAAACAACAGGCCCCCCCGGAAACGCCCCAGGGGGAAGGGCACAAAATGCGGAAAACGGAGCCTTTCCTCCGTCAAACCCCACAAGGCCCGACAGTTTAAACAATTTCATGGGTTCTTCATTGGGCAGGGGTTTTTGGGGTTCCAAGGGGCAATTTGCAAGGTCCCCGCTTCAGCTCTCAGGGTGAAATCCATCTCAGGAAATTTCCAGGGCTTTTGTTAAAGCGTCCCGGGGGCAGGGGAGGGGGAGGAGGGGAAAAAGGGGTTTAATTCCCCTTAAACCCCAAAATGTTACCGCCCTCCCCTCCCCTTGGAAAAGGGGTTTTGGCGCAAATTTTGAGGCGGGGGAAAAGGGATGGGGAAAAACAGTTTGCTATTTGCCCCTTTCCCCCAGAGGTTTGGGGAAAACCCGGTTTCCCATCTTTTCCACATGAGTGCTTGGCCCCCCCAAATTTCCTCCAACATGTTTCCTCGCAAAAGGGCCCATCAAAATGAAAAAACCCATTTTAAAGGGGGTTGGCCCCCCCCTCCGGGATCCCCGGTACAAAACAAAACTCAGCCCACCCCCTTTTCCCCCCACCCAAATAGAATTTAAAAATCCCGGGAAAAAGGAGACCTTGCTGTTTGGTTTCCAACTGGAGACATCTTTTTGCCCCTGCTTCATGTTCCCCAAATGCCCCCATGGTGGAACAACTTAAACGCCCGTGACAGCAGAAAAGAGGGCCCAAAGTGGGCCCGTAGCGGAAAGGCACGCAGGAAAGGTGGCAAAGCCTAAGGGGTTTTACCTCGGGCCCAATTTTCCTTTACCCCCCGTCCCCAAAACGAAATGAAAAATGCGGGGGTAACACCCAAACCACACAGAGATCAGCTTTAAGATCAGGGGTGCACGACAATCTGCTTTCTAAAACACCAAATTTTTTTGATGTGTTCCGGACCCAAAAGACTTCTGGTTACCCAAAAAGGGGACGAAGGGCCCGACCCTGGCTCGAAACGCCATAGGGGGGTTTGCCCCTTTCCCCAGCGGGCCCACGCCCAAAAATCTACGGCCCTTTTTCCAGACAGCGGGAAGGAGTCCATTACGGGATAAAGCACCCCGGCTTTCCACAAAATAAGTGGACGTTTGACTTTCCCATAAAGAAAATTCAGGCTGGACCCTCGGGAGGAGGGTTTTTGGCCCCAAAAATTTGGGGGGGGCCAAGGTCCCCCCGAAAAATTTTTTTTTCCCGGCCCAACTTCACTTTCCCCCTTTTTCAAACAGAAATGGCCCCTCTTGAAAAATTTTTTTTTAAAATAAATCATTTTTTTACTGCAATTTTTTTTCCCTTTTTTTCCCCCCAACATTTTTCTTTTTGGGCGGGTTTTTTTGCTGTGAGGAGCCCTTGTAAAAAAACACCCAAGGGTTTTTTTTATGACAACACCGTATTCCATTTATTTCCATTTTATTTTTAAGAAATTTTTTTGCATTGTCAATTTTTTTTTTTTTGGGTAAATTTTTGCTTGAGAAAACACCCTAAAAAATTTATGGCCCCTTTTGGAACGAAATTTAAAATTTTTTAAGGGGGGGTTTTTTTCCCTCCCTCACGTTTTTTTAATAGGGGCCCTGAAAGCCCAAATTTTTTTAATTTTTTTTTGGGGGCCCAGAACTTTTTAGATACAGCAAAAATCATGGCCCCCTTTGGAAAAAAAATTTGTGGCTTCTAAGGGGGCTTTTTCTCCCTAAAAATTTTTTTTAACCCAGGGGCCGGAAAAAGCCCTTTTTTTTTAAAAATTTTTTTTGGGGCCCATGCGGGCTTTGAAATGCGGGCAATACTACGGGCCCTTTTTAAAAAAAAATTGTTTTTTTTCTAACAGAAAATTTTTTTTCTTCAAAAATTTGGTCCAAGGGGCCCAAGGGCCCCAATGTTTTTTGGAATTTTTTGAAAAACATTTTGCCTTTGGGAAAATGCCAGCTATCCCAAAGGCCCCCTTTTAAAAAAAAAAATGTTTTTTTCTAACAGACTTTTTTGGTTTTCAAAATTTGCCCCAAATGGCTAAAGGATTATCCTTTAAAATTTTTTTGGAGGCTTTTTTTGTTTTGGGAAAAGCAGAAAAATATTTACAGCCTATTAAAAAAAAAAATTTTTTTTTCAAACAAAACTTTTGTTTTTTCCCAAAATTTTGTCAAAAAGTGGCCCACGGGGAAGGTGCTGTCAAAAAACCGGAAAGGAAGGACACTGTTAAGGGGACACATTTTAAAAAAAATTTAACTTTTTTTTTTGCAAGATCTTTAACAAGCTATAAACCCCCGTATTGAGACAACCCTTTTAAATTTAAAATTTAAAAAAAAAAGAAACAAAGACATGGTGGGATTTTCCCTCCTAAATTTTTAAAAATTTTGTTTTTTTCTAAAATTAAAAATCTAAAAAATTGCATGTACAAAATAGCTGGGGAAAAAAAAATTTTTTTTGAATTTTAAAAAAGGGAAGGTAAAAGGAAAACTTTTACCAAATTTTGGTTTTTCAGAGGAAAATGGAGTATGGGGGCAAAGGGGAAAAAAGAACAAAGTACCCAAAACAATTTTTTTCCAGCACGTTTGAAATTTTAAAAATGGAAAAAATGCCAAGGGAAAAAGGGCAACCCCGGGAGGTAACTCCGGTTAAAAACCAAAAAAGTATTTCCCCAAATAGGAAAACCCCAACATTTTGGTTTTCCCCACCCCATACGGGGGGGCAAAACGCACCCAGGTCCTTTTACTGTGGGCTGAGGAAAGGCCCGGAAAATTCTCAAAACTTCCCCTTCCGGGACTCTGGGTTTAGCAAAAACAATTTTCGGTTTTCGCTCATCAGGCAATTTTTTAAAAAATCGTGTTTAATAAAATACAGACCCCCGCCTGGGGTCTCCCCCCGCCCCCACTTTAACTCCCGGCCCGGGTCACCCCCCCGTTTCAAAAGGAAAAGGTTTTATCCCAATGTCCATTCAAAATAAAATGGTGGTTGAAAAACTCCTTTTTTTCCCGGGACTTTTTTTTACTGGGGGTCAAGCAGGTTTAATTGGGCATACCGGGTTATGCTAAAGGGGGCCCCAAAAAATTCCCCCCGGGTTCCCGGGCCCCCTTTTTGGTTTTAATTTTTTTCTCAGTAGGGGGGGGTTTTTAAAAGCGGCATTTTTTTCCCCGCCCCCAAAATAAATGCGGCTTTTTTAACGGGGGGGCCCGTCAAATTCCCCCCCAGCTAAAAATGCCATCGGATTGTAAAGCTTTAAAAAAGAAAGACATGGGAAATTTATAGCCCTTTTTATAGAGAATCGTAAAAAGGGGAAATACACCACAAAAACCGGGACCCCGCAATTATCCATTTGAAAAGTACCCTTTGGGCCCGGCTGCAGCAGCTAAAAACAAAGCCAAAACCCCGACCCAAAAAACGGGTTTTAAAAAAAAAAAAAAAAAAAATTTTATTCAATACAATTTTATCATCAGGCTGAAAATTACATGTGAAAAAGGGCACAACAGGCCCGGGTTTTTGTTTTTTGACGGGGAAATGGGGTAATATTGTGGATTTTGTTTTTTTATACACATAAACCCACATATAAAAAGTACAACACATCACATTTCACATGTAAAACACCCTATGCATGCCCCACACCAATTTTTAAAATATATATATTTATATACACATTAAAACAAATACAAATATATACCAATATATAATATAAATACACCCCCAAACCCTGCCAAAACACAAAATTATATAAAATATATATAAAATATAATAAAACACATGCATACACAAAAAAATATAAAACACACAATTCACACATATTTTATATACAAAACATTTCCACACATATTTTATATATACACACATACACACACATATACACTTTCACACAAACCCACACATATACAATAAACACCCTACATGGGATACCCTATAAACAACCTTTACCAAACAAAATATACACACAAAGCATACACCAAAAAACAAAAATACACACATATGCATACACCCAAAAACCCCTTTAAATTTCACCCCACATGCAAATTTAAAATTAAATTAAAAAATTTCCCTATTTAAAGAAAATTAAAGTTGTTTTCCCTTATTAACTAAACTAGCCCCATTTTTCTACAGTGAGGCTACTCACTCACTTGAGACCTCCCTGGGCAAACCCGTGGTTTTAAGATGGGGTTAACTTTCGCTGTTGCCTCCCAAGGGGAGTTTTTTGCCAAGGTCCCCCGGGCCCGGGGGGCCAAAAGCAGGGGCCCGAAGCTTCCCCCACTCTTTCTTTCCCCCGGGCCGGGCCCGGCTCTCCCGCTCCGCGCCGCCCAAAAACACAGGAAACCCCTGACCAAATCCCGGAGCCACGTGATGACAGGCGCCCCCTCCTCCCCCGCTAAAAAAAACGGGGAAACTGGTGCACGCCGTCCCCGTCTGCCTCCCGCAAAGAAAAAATGGCTTCCCGAGGCTGTGTGTTTTTAGAAGGGTTCACATAAAAAAGCTTTAGGAATGGTTTGGAAACTGCAAACAAAAATAGCACCCGCCTTAAAAACCCACCAATCCCCGAGAAATCTGGGGACAAAGCCCGAATTTTCCGGGCTTTGTCCCCAATTTAAAATTAACCCCCAAACGACGCCCCTGGGTTTCCCTAATGGGGGGCCCCCCGGGGGAAAGGGAAAAAAGTATATGTTCCCAGTTTTTTTAAATAAAAAAGGGGTGGGTTTTTAAAAACTCCCCTTTTTTTTGGCAAATTTTTAAAAAAACCCGGGGGTCCCTACAGGGTTTTTTTAAATTTGGCCCAAAACTGCGGTCCAGGGCAGGGTATAAATCAATGTCCCGTTTCAAAATAAAAAAGGGGGTTTGAAAAAACTCCCTTTTTTTTTCCCAAAAATTTTTTTAATCTGGGGGGCAGAAAGGTTTTAAAGGTCCCTACTGCGCCAGGAAAATTCTAGTCAATGTTTCCCTTTTAACAAAAAAGGTTGGGGTTTTAAAAAAACTCCTTTTTCCGGCAATTTTTAAAAACTGGGGGTCAGAAAAAGGTTTTAAGGGGTTATGCCCGCGGGCCAGGACAGGGGTTTTTTCAATGTCCAGTTCAACTAAAAAAGGGGTTTAAAAAACCCTTTTTTTCCCGCACTTTTTTAATTGGGGTCAGAAAAGGTTAATGGTCCCCTACCCGCGGTCCCCGGAAAATGTTTCTAGTCCCAAAGGGCCCCCTGAAACTAAAATGGTTGGTTTAAAGACTTTTCCCTTTTCCCCGGGGACCTTTTTTTAAAACTGTGGGGGCAAGGGCAAGGGTTTTTAAGGGCATGCTGGGGGTCCAGGCAGGGTTGGGCCCCCGTTCCCCCGTTCAACTAAAAAAGGGGTTGGGGAAAAACCCCTTTTTTTCCGGCACTTTTAATCTGGGGGGCAGAAAAAGGTTTTAAAGGTTTTAAACTGCCCGGGCCCCCGGGCGTTCCCAGTCCCCAATTTTCCAGTGAAACTAAAAAAGGTGGTTGAAAAAACCCCCCTTTTTTCCCCGGGACTTTTTTTAAACTGTGGGTCAGACAGTTTTAAGGGTTCCAAGCTGCGGGCCAGGACAGGGTTTTTTTAAATTTTCCCATTTCCCAAATAAAATGGTGGGGTTTAAAGAAATACTTTCTTTAGGGACTTTTTTTAAACGTGGGCATGCAAAGGTTTTTTTTGGGTCCCCTGCCCGCGTTTTCCCGGACAGGGAAAAATTCCAAAGTCCAGTATTTCCCAAATTAAAAAAGATGGTTTTAAATAAACTGCCTTCCCGGCACTTTTTTAAATTTTTGGGTGAAAGCCCGGTTTTAAAGGGGGCCAAAGCTGTGGAAAAAGAACCCGGGGTGTGAAAGGGGTGTTACTTTTTTTCCCGTGGCTTTTTTACCCCAATTTAATGGCCTAAGATTTAGCAGGTTAAACCCCTTTGACTTTTGTGGCTGTTTAAAATTTCCCGCTTTTTTCCACCTTTGGGGTAAGAAAGAAGGTTTTTTTTTTCCCCCATTTTAAATTTTAAAGGTCATCGGGTCCCTAAAACGACTGGGCCCCCACTAAACAAAAAACCCTTTTCGATGGCCGGGCCCGACTATCGCCCCATGTCGAAAGCCCCAACCTTTAAACGCTCCCAAAACAAAAAACCAGGATACACCGATAATTTCAAAACCCACAATACGGGGACACTCGTTTTAAAAAGATATTACATCACGGTTTTCCAAAAACGGGTTTTCCCCCAACCTTTTCTTGACCAAAAAATTTAATTTTTTTTCCACCCCACCAAAAACCAAAAAGCTTTTCTAGGGCTGGAAAAAATAGATCCCCTTTTACAACCCTATCCCCCTTTTTTTTGAAGTATCAAACCCCCTTTTTGGCCAAAGTTTTACCAAATCATTCGACGACACGGGCCTTTTGAGACGGGCCCCTATTCCCGATACAAAAATTCCAAAACCCTCCACAAAAGTCTTCAAGAGACAAAAACCCGAAATCTACGGACCAAAATTTTTTTGGGGGAGACATTGGTCCCCCTCACGCAAACCCACCCGCCCAAAAAAATCTCTCCAAATCCCCCAAAAATTTGGACGTTTCCCCCGTCAGGGGGTGCACATGCTTCCCTCCGTTTTCCAAAGGTAATTTTTTTACCCCCCCCCACACAGGACAGAAATAAAAGTATTAGAGGAAATTTTTTTAAAATTTCCGGGGCCCAACTTTTTTTGTTTTTCTTAAAATTAAAAGCCCGTGCGGTCCCCAGCGTAAAAGTTTGGGGGAAACCACCCCCGGCAATAAAAAACCCCCATCTCTAAAAAATAAGTCTACAATCCGTTTTAAAGAAACCTACTTTCCAAACCCCTCCCCCCTTTTCCCCCGAACTCAAACATCCCCCCATCGCAGCTACGATTTCCCGGTGATTTTTAACCCGGGCCCCCGGGCCCCCCGCCTGGGGGGAATTGTTAAACGCCACTCTACCCAATCCCCTGACGATTTCTGAAATTTTCCTCTAAGGGCTCTAGAAACCAAAAGTCCCCCCCAAACCCTGAGTTCGACCCTGCGCTACTATTAAAATAATGCTTTTGGGGATATAATTCCCCCCTTAAATTTACTTTTTTTTAAATTTTTATTTTATGGTTTTTTAAAAAATCTTAATTATGTCCTGTTTTTGTTTTTTAAAATCAAATAAGGGATCCACAAAAACGCCCTCCCCCCTGGGCTTGGGACTCACTATAAAAGTTAAAGTTTTCAACTATCCTTTTTTCCCTTATTTTTTACCCCCCTTCCTTATTATGAACTCTTTCTATTTCCCTACTTTTAAAAGTTCACTATCTCCCTTTTTCTCCTTTTCCCCCTACCCTTTTAATTCACCCTCAAAAAGTATCTCCCTTTTATTCTAAACCCCCTTTTCATTGCGCTTTCAATTCATTCTATTTCCTTTTTATCCGTCTGACAAAACCCCAGTGGGGGCACGCGCAATACCCCTTTTTTGCCTTTCTGCCCAAAAACCGCAGCAAACGCGCATGTGCCGGGCTGTTTTTTCCCCGCGCGGTGAGCTTTTTTCCGGCCCCCTGCAAAACCCCCGCAGATGGCCCCGGGATCCCCTTTTTCAACACTCGGACATGTGTCCCGTTTTCCCCCCACAAAAAAGGTTTTTCCCGGCCCAACTAAAATTTCCCGCTATGCTTATTATCAGTAAATTCTCCCTTTCCCAAACCCCCCCCGCTTCTGGTTTTTTGTGCCCCGGCAAAACGCCCGCCAAATTTTCCCCCGGGGGTTTTTTTCCCCCCTCCCCATAGGTGGGCATTACCTTGGGACTTAAACAAAATTACCACTACACTCTTTTTCTGTCAGCGTGTATCCATATGCTTATCTATCCATGTACTTAGTATTTTGTCTCTTTATCCTTTTAGCTCACTACTGTTTGCGCTTCCTGCTCTGGTATTACTCCCATTACCTTAAGTATTTATCATTGTAGGTAAGGTATTCACTTTCCTTTCATCTTACTTCTTCCACTGCTATATAAACTCTTCTATTGTCCTTGTCTTCTATCCTTATTTTTCCATTTTATATTTCGTTGTTTTTCCTTGTTTACTGCAATTCTTCTCTTACCACAGATGTCACTTGATAAAGGCGTCCGCCGAAACGTCGACTATACTGACATCAGTTTCGCCAAGATATGAAATAATCTATGTAAAGCACTTGTAAAGCATTTGTTGAGTATGTTCATCCTTGTAATTTGAGCATGTTCTGTGCCTCTTGTAAATAAATACACTTTATATGCATTATACCCTCTTGGTGTGCAGTGAGTCAATAACCTAAACTATTTAAAAAAACAAATACAGATACTAACCACAGTCCCCAGCTCCCACGCTGCTCACCTCCGGCTCCGTCTTCCTGCACAGGCCGGTGATGTCATCAGGCCGCGCAGGCAACGTGATGACATTGCGCGCTGCCTGTGCCGGAGACTCCGGAAGGTCGCAAGTCTGCTTGCGGCCTTCCAGAGTTCTATTGTGGAGCAGGGAGCGTTCGCTCTCTGCTCCGCAATAGACGCTTCGGATCTAGACGCTCCGGGAGGAGTCATATATAGCCGAAGCGATCCCCGCCGGTGCCCGGGACATGGCAATGCCCGGACACCGACGGGGACCGGAGAGTAAGCTGTATGCGCTCCTAGGTGCAAAGATTGCTGACAGCGCCCGGGCCACCGCAGCGCCCGAACACTGTCAGCTGTCCCTGGCTTGCGTCGTTCCAGTCCCCATCCGTAACTAGGGGACAGACGTAAGTCGGGGACTCACTGCATTTCACAAATAAACAAGGATTATATGAACAAAAATGTCTTACCAACAATGAGTCATGAGAAAACATTCTCTAAATCACATGCATAGGTAAAAGTGTCAAAAAGTTATTCTCACATAAAGTGACACATGTCAAATTTCAAAAATGGGGCTCTGTCAGGAAGGCCAAAACTGCCTGCAGTGGTAAGGAGGTAAAGTAAATGAGACTTAGCTGCAATACTAAATGCAGTAAGTGTACAGGAGTTTTTCTAAAATTAAAATCCCTGAGTGTCCAAGTCTCACGTAATGAATTACATTAGACATTAATGCCCTAGGTTTATAACCTGTCCATAACTTATTGAACTCCTTGGTGCAGTGCCTGTTAGTGCACGGTGACGTACAGGAACGTCATGGCAATCGTGCAGCTGTGAGATAGTGGACCAGCCGCATCATGGTCACTAAGTAAAATCATATGTGGGACTTAAAATTGTAAAGTATTCTGTTACATTCTGCTGTTTGGCCACAAGATGGCACTGTTTCCAGTTTCTGGTGTATGCAAATTGGAGACTTGTGATAACTGACATGAGGCAGCAGCCATCTTAGGCTGAAGCAGGGACGACAAGGTGAGATCAGGAGAGGACAGACGCTGGGAGAGGATCGACTCAGCTTTCCTGAAACTGCTAGGCCCTGAACTGTAAGCTGCCCCAGAGAGAGAGAAAGGATTGTGGCTGTTTACATTGCTGCTGTTGGCAAAAAAAGCTCTGCTAAGGAAGGAACACTCTGCAGAGACTGAGAGGAGCGACTACATCTGGGATATCAACTCCAACAGAGGGGATCTTCACCTCAGAGCAGCAACTGAAGGCCACCGCAAGGTACAACTGGGACAAATGCATGCATGCCAGCAAACCTAAGACGATGTGCAGGCCTGTAGTTAGCCTAGTTAGGACAGGTTTGGTTTCAAGCCATAAGTGTTAATCCAAGTACGCCCTGATTCAGGACTTTATAGAGGGCTTGCTATAGCACTGCTATTTATACGACCAGCTCGCATGTGAAAGAAATATATGTATATATCTGGGGGATAATGAGTAGAGCTGGTTAAGTTGTAAGCTGCTGTGCTGCAGCGCAAGCGCGCCTTTGAACGGCACCACACAAGACCGTTCCTGATTTTTGTATGGTATTAAAAGGTAAAGGGTGTTCGGCCTTTCCGAACCCCATGGGTAGGCAAACTTATCGTGCATTATGAGGATAGACTCTCGGCGGCGCACTGTGTAGCACAGGGGTCTCAGTCACAACTTTGTACACGTGTGTTTGGGGAACTTGTTGACCGTACTTTCCTGAAGAGTTCAGTAAATTATACTATTGTCGAACAGGTGTTGGAGTCGTTTTCTTACACCGTGACTTTGCTGTATTACGGTAAGCCTGCCTTGGTACTCGACTTACACAGCTACAGGAGCTGTGCTCTCAAGATTGCTGCGGGAGCCCGGCGGTGATTGACAGTCGGGCTCATGAAATTGCCGTTGGGAGCGGAGATAACCCCTTAGCTTCCATGATCAATAGTGATTGTGGTAGCTAAGGAGTATGACTGAGAGAGCGCAACGAGATTGCAGGCTTCTGGTGGTTGTCATGGCAACCGGGGGTCAGACAATAAAGACAATAACCTCCGGGTTGTCTGTGATGTAATCCAGGAGGCGGAGCCTGACAGGATGATTGACAGTTGGTATAATACACTGCAGCATAGACGTGCTGCAATGTATTGAACCTGTGCATATTAGCAATCTGATGATCACTGATTATAGTCCCATGGTGGGACAAGTGAAAAAAATAAAAAAATAAATACATAAAAGTAATAGTGTAAAAAAAATACAGTAAAACATGCACACCGCATTTTACCCACTACAAGTAATCAACCCTCCCAAATAAATAAAAAATAAAGAAGTACACATATTTGGTATCACCACTTGCATAATGACCTATCATATAAATATCAAAAAAGATCAGTGGTAGGATAAACAAATTACTCTGGTATTCGTGCGGCACCTGCATAGGGAGTTTCCCTTACTCCTATATTATAGACATTCAGTAAAGTTGCAGGAATCCATCTATTATAAAATCCTTATTTATTAAACATGTCCTTTAAAACATAGACATTTCTAGTGCAACAATGTGCTACTTGCGTTTTGTAGATAGAAATAGACCGCAACCAGCTAAAGGCCAAGACTGAAACATATGAGCTCCATTGATCTCCCCGTTCTTGGAGTCAAGAAGTAGAGAGATATACAATACATGGAAACCTCTAAAGAAGCATTTATGCTATCTATAATACATGAAAAAAAACTTTGAGATTCTTAGTTCACATGTTTTGATCAAAAAATGCTTATGGCACCCCCGGCTTACAATGGGATCTTAAGGCGGATGGTCCTACTCTATCTTTACCTCTCACTAGAGTTAAATTCAGACTTCTCATTGGGTCAATCAGACCTCCATAATCCGGAGAGAAAAATAAAAAAGTACCAACCTTGCACGCATACTGCACTGATATAACAAGCTGTGGAGGGGGACGGGGTGCAAGAAACCAAAATGGAGGCATCCATTCCTCCCTCTACAAATTAAAAGCAATATACGCCAAATACAACGTATAGTTCTGCACAAAGAAACATTTCTGAAAAACACAATGTCAACCTGGGTGCCACTGCTTGGTTGGGCATATATATATATATTATATATATATATATATATATATATATATATATATATATTGCTTCCAATACCAGTGGCACACCAACTGCTAAAAGGGCTATACAATACATGGAAACCTCTAAAGAAGCATTTATGCTATCTATAATACATGAAAAAAACTTTGAGATTCTTAGTTCATATGTTTTGATCAAAAAATGCTTATGCCACCCCCGGCATACAACGGGATCTCAAGGCGGGTGGTCCTACTCTATCTTTAGCTCTCACTAGAGTCAAATTCAGACTTCTCATTGGGTGAATCAGACCTCCATTATTCAGAGAGAAAAATAAAAAAAGCACCAACCTTGCACGCATACTGCACTGATATAACAAGCTGTGGAGGTGGGCGGGGTGCAAGAAAGAAAATGGAGGCATCCATTCCTCCCTCTATAAATTAAAAGCAAATATATGCCAAATACAACGTATAGTTCTGCACAAAAAAACATTTCTGAAAAACACAATTTGAACCTAGTTGACACAGGATTGGTTGCGGCATATATATACACACATTCCAGTAAGAGTGGCACACCAACTGCTAAAAGGGCTATACAATACATGGAAATCTCTAAAGAAGCATTTATGCTATCTATATTACATGAAAAAAACTTTGAGATTCTTAGTTCACATGTTTTGATCAAAAAATGCTTATGGCACCCCCGGCTTACAACAGGATCTTAAGGCGGATGGTCCTACTCTATCTTTACCTCTCACTAGAGTCAAATTCAGACTTCTCATTGGGTGAAACAGACCTCCATTATCCAGAGAGAAAAATAAAAAAAGCACCAACCTTGCACGCATACTGCACTGATATAACAAGCTGTGGAGGTGGGCGGGGTCCAAGAAACCATACTTGAGGAATCTTTTCCTCCCTCTACAAATTAAAAGCAATATATGCCAAATACAACGTATAGTTCTGCACAAAGAAACATTTCTGAAAAACACAATGTCAACCTGGGTGCCACTGGCTTGGTTGCGGCATATATATATATATAAATATAAATATATATATATATATATATATATATATATATATATATATCACGCTTCAATTACCAGTGGCACACCAACTGCTAAAAGGGCTATAAAATACATGGAAACCACTAAAAAAGCATTTATGCTATCTATAATACATGAAAAAAACTTTGAGATTCTTAGTTCACATGTTTTGATCAAAAAATGCTTATGCCACCCCCAGCTTACAACGGGATCTTAAGGCAGGTGGTCCTACTCTATCTTTACCTCTCACTAGAGTCAAATTCAGACTTCTCATTGGGTCAATCAGACCTTCATAATCCAGAGAGAAAAATAAAAAAAAAGCACCAACCTTGCACGCATACTGCACTGATATAACAAACTGTGGATGTGGGCGGGGTGCACGAAACCAAAATGGAGCTATCCATTCCTCCCTCTATAAATTAAACGCAATATGTTCCAAATACAACGTATAGTTCTGCACAAAAAAACATTTCTGAAAAACACAATGTGAACCTGGGTGCCACTGGCTTGGTTGCGGCATATTTATACAAGCATTCCAATACCAGTGGCACACCAACTGCTAAAAGGGCTATACAATTCAGGGAAACCTCTAAAGAAGCATTTATGCTATCTATAATACATGAAAAACCCCGGTTCACATTGTGTGTTTCCGAAATGTTTTTTTTGTGCAGAACTATACGTTGTATTTGGCATATATTGCTTTTAATTTATAGAGGGAGGAATGGATGCCTCCATTTTGGAAGTGGAGAGATGCACAGACAGGTCAGGTCCGAAGTGAACGTGCAACGTTTCAGGGAGAGCTCCTCCCCTTTCTCAAGCACTTGTCACTTCGGACCTGACCTATCTGTGCATCTCTCCACTACTTGACTCAATGAACGGGGAGGTCAATGGAGTTCAAATGTTTCAGTCTTGGACTTTAGCTGGTTGCAGTCTATTTCTATCTACAAAATGCAAGTAGCACATTGTTGCACTAGAAATTTCTATGTTTTAAAGGACATGTTTAATAAATAAGGATTTTATAATAGATGGATTCCTGCAACTTTACTGAATGACTATCCTGTAAATATGTCATGTTATATTACCCGTAAAAAAAAAACAATGGCAGAATTGCAATTTTTGTTTATTCCGCTGCACATAAAATGGAATAAAGCGAGATAAAAAAAATATATGAATGCCAAAGTGGTACCAATGTAAACTTCATTTGTCCCGCAAATAAAAAGTCCTTACACTGTCTATGGAAAATAAAAGAAGTAATGGCTATCAGAAGAGAGCGATACGTAAACATTGTTTTACACATTAAAAACATGTTTGTTTGTTTTTTAAACTGCTACAACATAAAAAAATTATATAAATTGGGTATCACTACAATCATATCCTCCAGCAGAGTAAAACTAACATGTCACGTGTACTGCATGGTGAGCACTGTAAAAAATAAAAATAAAAAACACTACCAGGATTACTGTATTTTCTTCATCCTGCCTCCCAAAAACGGATTCAAAGGCGATGAAAAAGTCATGTGTCCCCCAAAAATGATACCAATAAAAACATGAACTCAATCTGGGAAAAACATGCCCCTACAAATCTCCGTACACAGAAAAATAAAAAGGTTATGGCTCTCAGACTCTAAAAAAAAAAGTGTTTTTATTGTGTAAAAGCAGCAAAACATAAAAAATATACAAATTGGGTATCGCTGTAATCATATCGTTATGCTGAGTAAAACTAGCATGTCATTTATACCACACAGTGACCACTGTAAAAAATAAAAATAAATAACACTACCAAGATTGTTATATTTTGTTCATTCTGTTTCCCAAAAACCTTGATAAAAAGAGATCAAATGCACCCAATGGTACACATAAAAATGTCAGCTCATCCCACAAAAAACAAGCATTTAATCAACTCCATATGCAGAATAATAAAAAAGTTATAACTTTCAGACTAATTTCTTACTAACCCATTTCTATTGTGTAGAAGTAGCAAAACATAAAAAACTACATAAAATTTATATCATTGCAATTGTACCGACCCATATAGTAAAGTTATCCTGCCACTTATACCACACGGCGAATGCTTTAAAAATGAAGCCCAAAAAACAATGGCAGAACTGCAGGTGTTTTTATTTTATTTTCATGGCCCAAAGCCAAAAACAACCCGTGGACCTTGCTGTTCTTGGAAGAAATTGTGGAAGAAATTGTGTAATAAATTTTAAGGTACTTTTTTCCAGGATTCTGTGTAAAAATTAATCATTTTCATCCAAAACTGCATTTTATTGGAAAAAAATAAAAAAATTTATTTCACAGCCTAATGTTAAAAAATGTCTCTACGCCGGTGGATAGGCTGCCAGATCGCATCCTCATCCTTACCTTCCCTCCCCTCTTTCCTGACTTATTCCTCTCCACCCTTGTGCTTTTTTCTTTTTATTTCTAGTAATAACCATTTGCCGCTTTCTTTGATTTGACGACTCGTTGTTGTTTATATCACCATGAATCAAATGTCTGACTGTAATTACTATAGAGCATAATAATTTGCTGCTCAATGTTTTCTATTTGTATGGCCCACAAGGTCTGCTGTTCTTCCTGACACAGCCATATTTTTTAAATCTGAAATGTGTCACTTTATGTGAGAATAACTTTTTAATGCTTTTACCTATCTATGTGATTCAGAGATTGTTCTCTCGTGACACATTGTACTTTAAGTTAGTAAGAAATTTTGGTCCATACAATCCTTGTTTGCGTGTGAAAAATATCAAAATTAAGTGAAAATTTCTGGTTGCAAGACAGATAATTATTCACCACAAAATACTTTATAGCTAGCATTTATCATATGTCCACTGTAGGTTGGCATCATTTTTTAAATGTCTTTTTATTTTTTATGACATTAGGGGGCTTAGATATTTAGTAGTCATTTCCCACATTTTCAAGAAAATTTGCAATATACATTTTTTTAGGGACCACTCCAGTTCTGACGTGGCTTTCAGGGGCCTGCATGTTAGATACCCCCATAAATGACTTCATCTAAGAAATTACAACCCTTAAAGTATTTACAACAGTGTTTAAGAAGTTTGTTAACCCTGTAGGTATTTCACAGTAATTAAAGCAAAGTGGAGTTGAAATTTCAAAATTTTACTTTTTTTTGCAGATTTTCAATTTTTATCTATTTTTCATTGGAACATGGTAGATGTGACCAGGTAAGTGAACTTAATATTGATTCCCCATATTCTTCTGTTTTCAGAGATATCCCATATGTGGCCCTAGTGCGCTCTTTGGCTCAACCACAAGCTTCAGAGTAGAAAGAGCACCTACTGGACTTTGGGTCTCATTTTCAATACGATTTTATTTAGGCGCCATTTCAGGTTTGTGGACACCCTAAGGGGCTAAAATGTAATAAACACCCCAAAAAGACGCCGTATTGGAAACTACACCGCTTCAGGAATATATCCAGGGGTGTAGTGAGTATATGGACCCCACAGGTGTTTTACCAAATTTTAGCATTAGGCTGTGAAAATTAAACATTTTTTTTTTCAACAATCTGCAATTTTAGCTTAAAAGGTTTCATTTTTACAAGGAATCCTGAAAAAAAAAAAAACCCAAAATTTTGTACACCATTTCTTCCAAGTTCGGCAATACCCTATATGTGGGTGTAAACTGCTATTTGGGCACATGGCAGGGTGTGCAATGGAGGAAGCGCTATTTGGCTTTTGAAACGCAAATTTTGGTGGGTGCCATGTCCCATTTACAAAGCCCTTAAAGTAATAGAACAGGTGAAACCTTCAAGAAGTCGCCACATTTTGGATTCAACACCCCTCATGGATCTCATCTAGGCGTGTATTGTGCATTTTGGGCCCACAGTTGTTTAATAGTTTTCTTAGCATGGGGCCATGGAAATAGGGAGGAAAAAACGCAGTTCCGCCATTGTTTTTTGGGCTTCAATTTTACAGCATTCACCATGCGGTATAAATTACATCCAAACTTTACTATGAGGGTCGGTACAATTACAATGCTACAAATTTTTTATAGGTTTTTATGTTTTATTACTTTTACACAATATAAATGTGTTTATAACTGCACTTTTATGTTGTCATAGTCTGAGCGCCATAACTTTTTTATTTTGCTGTGTACGTAGCTGTGTAGGGGCTTGTTTTTTGCGGGATGAGTTGATGTTTTCATTGTTACCATTATGGGGTGCCTATGACGCTTTGTACACTTTTTGTTACGGTTTTTGTGAGGCAATACAGCAATCCTGGTAGTGTTTTTTATTATTTTTTACAGATGTCACCGTGCGGTATAAATGACATGCTAGCTTTACTCAGCAAGTCAATATGATTACAGCGATACCCATTTTTTTTATGTTTTACTGCTTTTACACATTAAAAACACTTTAATTCAAACAGGAAAACATTTTTGCATCCCCTTAGTCTGAGAGCCATAACTTTATTATTTTTCTGTGTACGGAGCTGTGAAGGGGCTTGTTTTTTGCGGGACGATTTGATGTTTTTATTGGTATCATTTTTGGGGGGATAAAGATGGGGGGGCTTAGTTATCACGATCGCTACATTGCAAAAACTAAGGGGTTACTCGCCCCCTCCTCCCCCCGTGATCTTCGGTCGGGGCCAATGCTACGGAATGTTAGCTGTATTATACATACCCTGTTTCCCCGAAAATAAGACAGCGTCTTATGTTAATTTTTGCTCCTAAAGATGTGCTATGTCTTATTTTCAGGGGATGTCTTATTTTTCCATGAATAAATTATAACATGCTATACTGGTGTGTGTGTTTATATATATAGTCTCCAAAAAAATGGGAATCTAGAGTGACTTTTAATGACTATATTTACTATTTTGCCATAGGCAAACTTTAAGTCTATCAGTTCTCAATCTATAAAGCACTGAAACTTAACTTTTATTATGTATAACACTTAACCTCAATACACACTATTTAAAAACCTGATTTCTAACCTCCCAATTTGTCCCTTTCTAATTGTGAAGGAATAACTCCTTTTCTATTATCAAGTCTGGTGGAACACCACCTATTAGCAGGGAAACCCTATACATTCAGTGATTTGCTGACTCCAAAAAGGAATCAAAAATTATATAGGGAATCAGCAGGATTAAATAAATGCTGAAAATGAAAAGCCTTCATTTAGACCTTTGGGGTTCAATGTATTGAGTCTATATATCCATCTTGCCTCTTCCTGTAATAAAACTACATCCAGATCGCCCTTTCTTTCCCCCAGCTTTTTCACACAGATGCCCCAAAATTTTAGCACCTCTATTTCACCATTATGTACTTCCAAAATGTGTCTCACTAGGGGGGTGTCACCTCTAGTTTTAAGAGTACTCAGATGTTTAGAGATCCGACAACGAAACTCCTGTATGGTTTTTCCCACATAGTTCTATATCTGGGGCAGGTACACATAGCCCCATAAATCACCCCTCTGGTTTTACAGTTGACGAATTGTCTTATCTCAAATCTTCTCTTATCAATGGGATTAACAAATTCTTTAGTTTTCCATATTAATGGACAAAATGAACAGTTGCCACAAGGATATGAGCCTACCACCGGAGACTGTAACCATGTTTTCTTGCTATCTCCCTCAAAGTGACTATGCACAAATTCATCCCTAAGATTTTTTCCTCTTCTATATGTGACACTAGGATATTGTCGCGGGCGGTCCCGCTCCTCGGCCCACGGGCCGCGGGCGCACCCGTGTCAGCGCCCCGGGTGTTTGCCGGGGTCGGGTGGCGCCGCTGGCCACGGGACGAACGGGGGGTCCGCTGCACTCACAGACTCACCTGACCTCGTTCCTGTCCCGTCCGCACCCTCTGCCGGCCGAGGCGCGCGTGCCCGTTCCCTAAGGCAAATTTAAAGGGACAGTGCCCCGGTAATTGGCTAATTGCCGGGCGCTTCCCCTATTTAAGGTTACGCTCCACAATAACTCCTTGCTGGATCTATGTTGCATCGTGTCTTAGTAAAAGCGTTCCCTAAGTGTATTCTCGCCTTACCGTGTACCAGACCTCTTGCTACGTTTCTCGACTCTGAACCTCTGCCGCCTGCCCTGACCTTCCTGCTTGTCCACGACCACGAACCATTGCCACCAGCCCTGACCTCACTGCCCGCCCACGACTGCGATTCTTGGACTACGACTCTGTACCACGCTGCACCTCGGCTGCCATCGCAAGCAAGTCACGTCAGGGGTGGCTACCTGGTAGCCTCACGCCGCAGCGAGTCCATCCCGCTTTGCGGCGGGCTCTGGTGAATACCGGGAGCTACTTAGACTCCGCTCCCTGCTGTGGCTTAGCTATCATCGCTTGCGGTGGTTCAGAGGATCCCGTACCCAGCGGTTACAGTTAGATCCAGCCATGGATTCCGCCAAGGTGCCCTTGCCAAGTCTAGCGGATCTCACGAACATTGTCGCCCAACAGTCGCAGCAGATCGCGCAACAAGCAAAGCAATTGGGTCAGCTTTCCACCATGATGCGCCAATTCCTGGCCTCCCACCAGCAGCAACCTGCCTCTTCGCCGGTGGTTCCAACTCCTCCTGCCGTCTCGCTGGCAACCGTGGGTTCGAGGCTTCGCCCTCCTCTACCTTCCAAGTTCGACGGTTACTCGAAGCTCTGCAGAGGCTTTATTACGCAGTGCTCCATGCACTTGGAGCTGATGGCCGATCAGTTTCCCACTGAAAGGGCGAAGGTGGCGTTCGTGGTGAGTCTACTATCCGGAAAGGCCCTGGCCTGGGCGACACCCCTTTGGGACCGGAATGATCCTGTGACCGCAGACCTACAGGCCTTCCTTTCTGAATTCCGCAGCGTTTTCGAGGAGCCGGCGCTAGCATCTATTGAACCTACGCCAAGGGGACTCCTCCGTAGGAGACTAAGCGGTCCAGTTCCGCACCATAGCCTCCGAGCTGTCGTGGAACGACGCCGCTCTCTGCGCCACATTCAAGAAGGGCCTGTCGAGCAGAGTAAAAGACGCACTTGCAGCAAGAGATCGCCCATCTTCTTTGTGCGAACTTATCCATCTGGCCACGCGCATAGACGTGCGTTTCACGGAGAGACAGCAGGAGCTCCGCCAGGAGCGTGACTCGGCACAACCTTGCCGTCTACCTCGGCTGGCCCCCGTGTTCCAAAGGCCTCCGCTGCCTCCTACACAGTTTTCCACCGAGGAACCCATGCAGGTGGACCGGGCCCACTTGTCGGAGGAAGAGCTGTCCCGGATGGAGAACCTATGCCTCTACTGCACCAGTCCGGACCATTTCCATAAAAGTTGTCCGCAGCGGCCCCAGCGATCGGGAAACGCTCGCACCTAGGTGCCGTAGGAGAGGCGTCCCTAGGTGCTCAGTCTTCCTCTCCACGACTGTTGTTGCCTGTGCAGGTAACGACGTATGCTGGTCTATCGTTCCGGGTCTCTGCCTTCCTGGACTCCGGCTCCGCCGGGAACTTTATTCATGCCTCCCTGGTGTCGCGCTATCGCTTGGCAGTAATCCGCCTGGAAATACCGTTGCTTATCTCATCCGTCAGTGGGGAACTTCTCAGCGACTCCATTCAGTTCATCACCCGGCCTGTGACCCTCCGTGTAGGGGTCCTACACACGGAGAAGATCTCCTTTTATGTCCTGCCTCGCGCTTCTTCGGCGATCCTGTTGGGGCTACCCTGGCTGCAAGGTCATGCCCCTACGCTTGATTGGAAGACAGGCGACGTCCTGCGTTGAGGATCGGAGTGCCAGGATCTCTGCTTGGTGGCACCACGCCCGGTGCCCATATCTCCTCCCCAGTCGTCCATCAAGTCTCTACAAGGTCTGCCAGCAGAGTACCAGGATTTTGGAGATGTATTCTCGGAGAAACAGGCTGAGAAGCTACCGCCCCATCGGCCGTATGATTGCCCTATCGATCTCCTTCCTGGAACCAGTCCCCCACGGGATAGGGTCTACCCTCTGTCTGTGCCCTAGACCCAGGCCATGTCGGCCTATATTCATGAGAATTTGTCGAAGGGTTTTATACGCAAGTCGTCCTCGCCCGCTGGGGCTGGCTTCTTCTTCGTTCAGAAAAAAGACGGTTCACTTCGTCCGTGTATTGATTACAGAGGGCTAAACAAGATCACGGTGAAGAATCGCTACCCTCTACCCCTGATCTCTGAGCTCTTTGATCGCCTCCGTGGAGCCAAGGTCTTTACCAAATTAGACCTACGAGGAGCCTATAACCTCATCAGAATTCATGAAGGGGATGAGTGGAAAACGGCTTTCAACACACGGGACGGGCATTTTGAGTATCTCGTGATGCCCTTCGGGCTATGCAACGCCCCAGCCGTATTTCAGGAGTTCGTCAATGACGTGTTTCGGGACTTGCTGTACACCTGCGCCATCATATACTTGGACGATATCCTGATTTTTTCCCCTGACATCCAGACCCATCGGGTACAAGTACGCCAGGTCCTGCGATGCCTGCGGGGCAATCGACTGTATGCCAAGCTGGAGAAGTGTCGGTTCCACCAGGCCAGCCTTCCTTTCCTTGGGTACATAGTTTCCGATCGAGGTCTACAGATGGACCCAGCTAAACTCTCCACGATCCAGCAGTGACCACGACCTGTCGGTCTCCGGGCGATTCAACGCTTCCTAGGATTCGCCAACTACTACCGGCAGTTCATTCCCCACTTCTCTACACTGGTGGCTCCCATTGTGGCTCTCACCCGAAAGAATGCTAACCCGAGATGTTGGCCTCCGTCTGCTGGGGAAGCATTCTCCTGACTGAAGACAGCGTTCTCCTTAGCACCTGTTTTGGTCCGGCCGGATCCAGAGAGACCCTTCAGCCTAGAGGTGGATGCCTCTTCCGTGGTAGCCGGGGCGGTCCTGACCCAGAAGGGTCCTAAAGGCAAGACCGTCACATGCATTTTTTTTTCGAAGACCTTCTCCTCGGCAGAACGTAATTACGCCATTGGAGATTGGGAACTGTTGGCCATAAAATTGGCCCTGGAAGAGTGGCGACATCTGTTGGAGGGAGCTCGGTACCTGTTTGATGTCTTCACAGACCATAAGAATCTCCAATACCTCCAGACAGCTCAGCATTTAAACCCTCGCCAGGCCCGGTGGTCTCTTTTCTTCTCGCGCTTTGATTTCAAGATACACTTCCGACCGGCCGAGAAAAATGTCAAGGCGGATGCTCTTTCCCGTGCTTCTGACATTACCAGGGAGGAACCGGTGTCTCAGCACAGAATAAGTCCTGAACGGCTGGTTCATGCGGCTCCTGTGGATCTCCATAACGTTCCTCCGCGCAGAACCTACGTGCGTCCCGTAGGATTCTGGGGTGGGGGCATAGTTCTCTTCTGGCCGGCCACCCCAGCGTACGGAAATCCTACGTCCTCATCTCGCGACACTACTGGTGGCCAACCCTTTCTCCAAGATGTCAAGGACTTTGTTTCTCTCCTGCACCACGTGTGCCGAAAACAAGGTTCCTCGCCATAGGCCCGCAGGCCTCTTAGTCCCTCTGCCTGTTCCGGAGTCCCATGGACACACATAGGCATGGACTTTATCACGGACCTTCCTCGGGAAACTCGGTCATCTGGGTGGTCACTGACCGATTTTCAAAGATGTCCCACTTTGTGCTGCTTCCTGGTCTCCCTTCTGCTCCCCAATTGCGGGCCACTTCTTCCATCACATTTTTCGCCTGCATGGTTTACCATCCCACATCGTCTCCGATCAAGGCGTGCCCTATGTTCCCGTTTGCAAATCAAGCTAGATTTCTCTTCCGCATATCATCCCCAGACAAATGGGCAGGTGGAGAGGGTAAACCAGATTTTGGGGGAGTATCTACGGCACTTTGTGGCCGGAC
Organism: Phyllomedusa bahiana; assembly: GCA_025379985.1. Taxonomy (NCBI): domain Eukaryota; kingdom Metazoa; phylum Chordata; class Amphibia; order Anura; family Hylidae; genus Phyllomedusa; species Phyllomedusa bahiana. The sequence goes on along the minus strand of JAODAL010006366.1, from coordinate 103,798 downwards.
GCCAGGACAACTGGTCCGAATTGCTTCCTTGGGCCGAGATCGCATATAATCATCGGGACTCCGACTCAACTGGCCATTCTCCATTCCTTGTGGTCTATGGTCGTCCCCCGCGCACCCCCTTCCCTTGGCTTCTGCCTCCGAGGTTCCCGCCGTGGACAACCAGGTTCAGGATATTTGGGGTCATTTTGGCGAAGAGACCCGACAGCCTTACTCCCAGGCTTCAGCCCGCATGAAGACCCAAGCTGACAAGAGGAGAAGACCTTCCCCAACGTTCCTCCCAGGGGATAAAGTGTGGCTCTCTTCAAAATACATACGCCTCAAGATCCCTAGCTATAAATTGGGTCCACGGTTTCTGGGACCTTTCAGAGTACTTCGCCAACTGAATCCGGTGTCCTACAAGCTCTGCCTACCTCCATCTCTCCGGATTCCTAACGCCTTTCATGTCTCCCTCCTAAAGCCTCTGGTCCTGAACCGGTTCTCCCAGAGGAGCGCTGCTCCGTCTCCGGTGCTAGAGTCCCCTGATGTTTTTGAAGTGAAGGAAATCTTAGACATGAAGACCATCAGGGGTAAGCGATTGTTTCTTGTAGATTGGAAGGGCTTCGGCCCCGAAGAGAGGTCCTGGGAACCGGAGTCCAATATCCTGAACCAAGACCTGATCCGTAAACTCCCTCAGCCTAAAAAGAGGGGGAGACCTAAGGGGGGGGTACCGTCGTGGGCGGTCCCGATCCTCGGCCCGCGGGCGCACCCGTGTCAGCCCCCCCCGGGGTGTGTGCCGGGGTCGGGTGGCGCCACGGGCCACGGGACGAAGGGGGGGTCCGCTGCACTCCCAGACTCACCTGACCTCGTTCCTGTCCCGTTCGCGCCCTCTGCCGGCCGAGGCGCGCATGCCCGTTCCCTAAGGCGCGCGCGCGCTCGTTCTTGGAAATTTAAAGGGCCAGTGCCCCGGTAATTGGCTAATTGCCGGGCGCTTCCCCTATTTAAGCTTACACTCCACAATCACTCCTTTCTGGATCTATGTTGCCTCGTGCCTTAGTAGAAGCGTTCCCTAAGTGTATTCTCGCCTTACCGTGTACCAGACCTCTTGCTACGTTTCTCGACTCTGAACCTCTGCCGCCTGCCCTGACCTTCCTGCCTGTCCACGACCATGAACCATTGCCGCCATCACTGACCTCACTGCCTGCCCACGACTACGATTCTTGGACTACGACTCTGTACCACGCTGCACCTCGGCCGCCATCGCAAGCAAGTCACGTCAGGGGTAGCGACCTGGTAGCCTCACGCCGTAGCAAGTCCATCCCGCTTTGCGGCGGGCTCTGGTGAATACCGGGGGCTACTTAGACTCCGCTCCCTGGCGTGGCTTAGCTATCATCGCTTGTGGTGGTCCAGAGGATCCACCTCCCAGCCGTTACAGATATTTTGGAATCACCTCAGAGAGTACCGGATCTGCCTTTAGAATGTGCCAATGTCTTCTAAGTATACCTCTCATTTTGTTAGCTCTATCATCAAAAGTACCTATACAGCGAATTAAATCAGTTTTTTCCTTATTCTTTTGTTTACTGATTAATAAATGTCCTCTGTCACTAGTCAAAGCCCTATTAAACGCCTTCCTCAAACATTTTTTTGGGATAACCTCTTGCCTGAAATCATGCATTTAACTTTATACATTCTTCATTACAAGCCTCTGATATAGAGCAGTTCCTACGAGCCCTAAGAAATTGGCCTATGGGAATCCCCTCCTTTAGGGAAGGTGGATGCCAGCTAGAAAAGTGTAACAAACTATTGGTAGCCATATTTTTTCCAAAATATTTTTGTCTGAATCTGCTTGTTTTCATCCAACACAATTTGGAGATCCAAAAAATTTATTTTCTCTCAATGAATTTCAGAGGTGAATTTCATTATCATTTAGTCTAGATATAAAATCCTTAAATAATTCTTCACTACCGTCCCAAAAAATCAATATATCATCAATAAAGCGACCCCAAAATAAAATCCAATCTGTGAATATTTCAAAGTGTTCAGAAAAAACAATAGCATCCTCCCACCAACCTAAAAATAAATTAGCAAAGCTTGGCGCACAGAATGTGCCCATGGCTGCTCCCTTTATCTGGTGATAAAAGGTGCCATCAAACAAAAAATAATTATGTGTCAAAACAAAATCCAATAGCTGTAAAACAAAATCATTATGTGCCATAAATTGCGTACCTCTTGTGTTCAAAAAAATACTTGATTGCTTTCAGACCCAGGTCATGTCTGATGTTACTATATAGAGCTTCTATATCTAAACATGCAAGAAGTGTAATTTCACTCATTACTAGGTCATTAATTCTCATCACAGTATCCTTCGTATCTTTAAGATACGAAGGAAAGCCAGTGACAAAGGGCATCAATATACGGTCAACATAAGTGCTGGGTCCTTGTGTTAAATTATTTCTACCTGAGACTATCGGTCTTCCTGGTATTGGCACAACCTCTTTATGCACTTTTGGTAATGCATAAAAGGTAGCAATGGTAGGATTCACATTTAATATAAATTTCTTCTCATCCTCAGTTATTAGTTTTTTCTCAATTCCCAGGTCCAAAATCCTTTTTAATTCCTTCAAATACTTGTTGGTGTGATCTTTTGAAAGCCTCTCATATGTTTCTGAATCATCAAGTATTCTCTTAACCATTGCTCTATAGTCACTTTTATTTAAGATGACAATATTCCCACCCTTATCACTGGGTTTGATTACTATCTCCCTGTTAGATTGTAAATCTGCAATATCTAGTTGTTCATCCCATTTTAAATTTAAAGAGGACGGTTGTCATCTAAGTGCTAGTTTCTTTATATCTTGCATTACTACTTCCACAAACGTATCCAACAAATTGTATTGTGATATTGGAGGTGTATTCCTAGATTTTGGTTTCAAATTATCTAAAATTATGGGGTCTCCTTCCCTTTCGATCTGTAATTGTTAAAGATCACCCAATGTTTTTTCCTCTAATTTCCTAAAGGTTTACTCATCATTATTTTTCATTTTATGATATTTATGTAAAGCCAACCTTCTAGCAAAGAGATTAATATCGTTTACCCATACAAACTCATTAAATCTGGGCATAGGAGTGAAGGAAAGGCCATATGCCAACACCTGTTTTTGATTTTCCATTAATCTATAAGAGGATAAATTAATCACTTAAAGTGCTCTGTCCTTTGTTATTTCTGATAATTCCCCTTTTTTTGATCCCTCAAGAGAATCCTTGGTTGTTCTAAAAAAGGGGATGCATTCGCATTTTTGAATGCTTCTGAGATTGAGTTTGCATTGTGTTCACAACCTGTCCATTTCCTGCCACTGATGGCATGTTTGTATATATATATATATATATATATATATTAATATATATATTATATATATATATATATATATATATATATATATTTAGTATATATATATAATATATCTTAAAGTTAGAGTCACAAACCATAGGATATATGTATGTAAAGGACATTTTGTAGAACTAGAAGTCCCAGCATTCCCCATCAGCCATCCTGTGAGATGTGTGTGTGTCAGTGTCTTTGCTTTGTTCTCCCCCCAAATCCCTCACTTACTTGTACACTGTCTCCTCTCCTGGGATGTTCGGGACCTGTGGTGACATCACAGTCACATGACCTCCCTCTGCTAAGACAATATGTCCCAGGACTGTTTCTCGGGGTGGGCGAGGCTTGGGAACACCCTTGCCCCCCCCCCACCTTTCTCTCTGCCATCCCTTAGGGACAGCCCTGTGTATGGGGAGCTGCAGCAAGGACTTCTGCTATGTCTTATTTTCAGGAGACGCCTTATATTGGGAAGTTTGCAAAAAGTCTCACTATGTCTTATTTTGGGGGAAACACGGTAGTATCCATACATCCAGGTGTGTTAACCCCCAAATGACCTGGACGTATGGGTACATCCAAGGTCATTAAGGGGTCAATAATGCCTTTTGAATGAAAAGGTGGGATCGATATACTCACTACACCCCTGGATATATTCCTCAAAGGGTGTAGTTTCCCAAATGAGGTCCTTTTTCGGGTGCTTATTAAGTTTTAGCACCTTGGGTGCCCGAAAACCTGTAATGGTGCCTAAAATATAGCCTAATGAAAATGAGACCCCAAAATCCAGTAGGTGCTCTTCCTACTCTGAGACTTGTGGTTCAGTCAAATAGTGCACTAGGGCCACACATGTGGTATTTTTAAAAATGGCAGAATCAGGGGAATCAATATTGAGTTGTGTATTCCTGTTACCATTACTATGTTCTAGTAAATAATGAATAAACATTGAAAATCTGCAAAAAAGGGAAATTTTTAAATTTCACCTCTTCTTTGCTTTAATTTCTGTGACACACCTAAAGGGTTAACAAACTTTCTAAGTGTTATTTTGAATACCTTGAAGGGTGCAGTTTCTTATATGGAGTAATTTATAGGGGGTGTCTAACATACAGGCCCCTCAAAGCCACATTACAAATGGAGTGGTCCCTAAAAAATCTGTGTTGCAAATTGTCTTGAAAATGTTAAAATTTGCTATAAAACTTAAGAGCCACCTAATGTCCTAAAAAAGTAAAGGATTGTTTAAAAAATTATGCCAACATAAAGTAGACTTGTAGTAGATGTTCACTATTTATTATTTTGTTGGGTATGACTATTTGTATTACATGCAGACGTTTTTAAACTTTGAAAATGGCAAATTATTCAAAATTTTCTTAATTTTGGTATATTTTCCAAATAATCAAGTATTTTTTTTTAGTTTTGACCAAAATTAAATGCTAATTTAAAGTACAATGTGTTATCAGAAAACAATCTCAAAATCACATGAATAGGTAAAACCATTAAAAAGTTATTCCCCAGTGTCAGATTTTAAAATATGGGCTTAATCCTTAAATCCAAAACAGGCTTAGACCTTAAAGGGGTTTTATCATTACACATTTTTGTAGACTTCAGCTGTTTCTATCTGTTTCAGCTTCAAATCCATGGGCAAGTCTCTCTTCTCTGTAGGTGTGTCTTTCCTCCCAAGAGGCATGTCCTCAATGAAGAGTTGTGACATCATCATTCTGTATAAAGCAGTGGAAGGGAGAGGAGTGACAGTTCTGCAGACCGCCTGCAATGTTCTCCTGTTTGCAGAGCTGTCACCTTTCTCCCAGGCTGCACCGGCTCCTTATAACCAGAACCCCTGCATTGTTGTAAACAGAACACCTGCATTGGTGTAAGCAGTTATACATACAGCCTGAAATGATTAAACAAATGTGAGAAATGTACACTGCTCACTCCTCTATCAGGCAGGAGGTAGAGCAGACTTATAAGGCTGTTATATGGGAGAAGAGCAGTGTATAAGGCTGTGTTATATAGGGGGAGCATAGGGTATAAGGCTCTGTTATATGAGGGGGGAGCAGTGTATAAGGCTCTGTTATATGATTGATGGGAGCAGACTGTATAAGGCTGTGTTATATGAGGGGAAAGTGAATCTAATAGCTAGACTCAATAATTGCCCAGATGCTTTACACAGAACCATCAAAGGGAGATGAGTATAGAGAGACGCTGAGACAGCCTTTATTGTACACACACAGTCATCTCAAGCAGTTTGTTTCACTTTTATTTTCCACAGCTCAGAGGGGAGTAAGCACAGGCAGGCAGCCAATCACAGCACAGGGGGTGTCCCATACAGGTGGCATGTACGAACAGGCTGAATGACATATCAGTCAGCCAATCACAGAAAAGGGGGCGTGTCCCATTCAGCTGTTGCAGAAATAGCTATAGATGCACACATTAGCTTAGATCTGCTATACTAAGTGACTTAGGTAACGCAAACCAATTGCAAAAGTGCTTATTTTTACTGTCCCCATTATTTGAGATATGATCTTTGTAGCGAGAAAACCCGTTTAAGGGGTTAAGCAACAATAGCCAGATCCATATCTTGGTGTAAGACTTTTAGGCACTTGTAAGCACAGTTTAATATACGCATTGTAGCTTTCATTTATCTTAACATTGTTTGACTATTTATCTGGGCAATTTGTGGCACTGAATAGAATGTGCTAAGAAAGACAGATTATCTATAACAGTAAAACCACTGAAAGGGAATGTGAATTGACTATCCCATTACACTGGTGCCTGTCTAAGGGTGGAATATATTAGCCTGCAAAAGAACAGTCCATTCTTGAAGCTGATGTCTTCAAAGCAGGAAAAAAAAGACAAGTGTTAGAATTTAGGCAGCTTTGACAAGAGCAAAATTGTGATGGCTAGACAACTATGCCAAAACATCTTTATAATAGTTTCTTGTGGGATGTTCCCAAAATGTAGTTGATAATAGCTACATAAATTGGTCAAAGCAAGTACAACCAGTGAGCCAGCAAAAGGATTATAGATAGCCAAGGCTCATGATTGCATGTGGGGAGCAAGGGTAGATCCTCTGGTCTCTTTTCCATATGCTCTAGAAATCCTTTTTTGCCCGTTAATTTAAATAGCTGGCACCTAATACGACATAGACTATAGAGGTCTGGCTGGCTGTAGCTTCCCCTGACAACAGCTGATCACCAAGCCTGAGGCAACTAACCGATCACCATACAAGGTTTAATTTACAAAAGTCACATCCATAAATATTTTAACGTATATGTCCGTCGGCAGCTTCAACATTCTTCAAAAACTCCTTTCAGGCTCCTTTTTTGCAGGCTCTCTTTTAGGGAATTATTGAATGCCTCTGTCCTAGTTCTTGTTATCACTCAGCAGATGAATCCATTGCATATAGTGAAATATCAGCCACAGACTTCCTGAAACAGGCTGTACTGGCAGCAGACAACAAACTCACAGGCAGTCCCCAGGTTACGAACGGGATAGGGACTGTAGGTTTGTTTGTAAGTTGAATTTATATGTAAGTCAGAACAGGTGTAGTTATTAACTGTAACTCCAGTACAAAAGTTTTTTTTTTTTACGTTTTGGATAGTGCAGGGAAGGGTTTTTACGTTTTGTTTTGCTGTCTGTGCCCCTGTCTAGAAAATTTCATGTAATTTTCCCCTTATATGCTGCTGTTGCATGCTTGAACTTGTCGTTCCACAACTACTTTCTGCTGTGGAACTTGGAATTACAAGTGCCAGCATGCCGCATAAGTCTCTATTTGTAACTCGGGCACAGATGTAAGTCAAAAATTTGTAAGTCAGGGACTGCCTGTATACTAAACTGCAGTCAAAGAGAGTGGGGCACGGCATAACATATAATTTTTCTCATACATTCCTGCCCCTTCCCTTTTTTTTTTAACCCCTTGACGACCTTAGACGTATCCATAAGTCCAGGTCGTTTGGGGGTTCACGCCCCTGGACGTATGCATACGTCCTGAGGATCGCGCAAACTCTAAAGCAGAGTTCGCTTTAGAGTTTCCGCTGCGTCGGCCCCGACCCGAGCCACAAGCTATGTACTGATTCCTATTGAATGAGGGATCTGAAGATCTCGCATTCAAATCCCCTATCGGGAAAAGTAAAGAAAAAATGTGAAAAAGAAAAAAAAAAGTAAAAAAAAGTGAAAAAAACCAATTTAAAACAAAACACGAAAAATAAAATAAAAAACACGTACACTGCCCTTTTCCCCTTTACAAAAGCGAATCGCCCCAAAAAAGATAAAACATAAAGTACCCATATTTGGTATCGCCGCGTGTGTAACGACCTGACCTATAAATCTGTCATGTTAATTTACCCGTACGGTGAACGCCGTAAAAAAAAAAAAAAAAAACAAATCACAAAATTAAGATTTTTGTTCATTCCGCAGCACACAAAATGGAATAAAAGTGATCAAAAACTCCTATAAATGCCAATGTTGTACAAATTAAAACGTAAGTTCATCCCGCAAAAAAAAAGTCCTAACACAGCTCTGTATACGGAAAAATAAAAAAGTAATGGCTCTCAGAAGTTAGCAATTTCATAAATATTCTTTTACACACTAAAAACACTTTTTTTTTTTAAAAATCTTCAACATAAAAAAACTATATATAAATTGGGTATCGCCATAATCTATTGACCCACAGAGTAAAGCTAACTTATTACGGATACTGCCCCAGTGAGCGCTGTTAAAAATAAAAATAAAAAAACTCTACTAGGATTGCAGTATTTTCTTCACTCTGCCTTCCAAAAAAAAGGATTTAAAACTGATCAAAAAGTCTTGTCCCCCCAAAAATGATACCAATAAAAACATAAACTCATCCTGCAAAAAACAAGCCTGTACACAGCTCCATACACAGAAAAATAAAAAAGTTATGGCTCTCAGACTATGGCGATGCAAAATGTGTTTTCCTGTTTGAATAAAAGTGTTTTTATTGTATAAAAGCAGTAAAAAATAAAAAAATTTTAGAAATTGGATATTGCTGTAATCGTATCGGGCCTGCTGAGTAAAGCTAGCATGTTTATATCTAATGCAAGAGTGACCGTTATAAAAAATAAAAATAAAAGAACACCCCAACCAAGATTGCTGTATTTTGTTCAAAACGCCTCACAAAAACCATAATAAAAAGTGAACAAAGTGTTGTATGCACCCCATTATGGTACCAATTTAAAAGCAATCAATTCACCCGCAAAAAAACAAGGCCCTACACAGCTCGGGACACAGCAAAATAAAAAGCTTATGACTGTCAGAATAGGAAAAACATAAAAACGCAATTTTTTATAGACCTATTTCTATTGTGTAAAAGTAAAAAAAACATAAAAAAACTATAAAAAAATTTTATACCATTGCAATTGTACCGAACCCCCATAGTAAAGTTATCACATCATTTACACTGCACGGCGAACGCTTTTAAAATTGAAGCCCAAAAAATAATGGGGGAACTGCGTTTCCCCCCCCCCCCCTTTTCAGGGCCCAAAAGTTTAAAAAAAACGATGGAACACCTGTGTGCCCAAAATGCACAATACACCCCTATATGGATCCATGAGGGTTTGAATCTAAAAGGGGGCGACTTCTGGAGTTTCACCTTTTTTGGTTCTTGGGGTGGTTTTTGAAAAATGCGACATGGCCCCACCAAATCTGCCTTCCCAAAAACCCCAAAAAGCGCCCCCTCCCTTGTCCCCTCCATGCCCCAAAAGCAGTTTACACCCAAAGGGTATTGCCGAACTTGGAAAAAATTGTTAAAACAAAGTTTTGGGGTTTCTTTTTTCAGGATTTTTTTTAAAGAAACATTTAAGCTAAAATTGCAGATTTTGGAAAAAAAATTTAAATTTTCCACCCTTTTAAAAAAAAATTTTTTGTAAAAAACCCTGGGGGGTCGATATACTCACAAAAACCTTTTATAATACCTTAAGGGGGTATTTCCAAATTGGGGGTTTTTTGGGGGTGTTTATTAATTTTTAGCACTTTGGGGTCCTAAAACCCGAAATGCGCCCTAAATAAAATTGCATTGAAAATGAGACCCAGAGTCCAGTAGGTGCTCTCCTATTTGGGGTTTTGGGTTGAGCCAAAAATGCTTGGGGCCACATAGGGGATATTCTAAAAAAGGCAGCCCTGGGGGAAAGATTTTAAAGTTTTATTTCCCGGGTTCACTTTTACGATTCCAGTAAATAATGGAAAAAATATTGAAATTGCAAAAAAATTAAATTTGAAATTTCCCCTCCACTTTGCTTTAATTTCTGTGAAATACCTAAAGGGTTATAAAAACTTCCTAAACACGTTTTGTAAATACTTTAAGGGGTTGTTTTTAAAGGAGTTATTTATGGGGGTTTAACATACGGCCCCTCAAAGCCCGTCAGAATGGAATGGTCCCTAAAAAATGTATATTCCAAATTTTCTTGAAAATGGGAAAAATTTTACTACTAAATTTCTAAGCCCCAAATGCATTAAAAAAAGGACTTTTAAAAAAATTTATGCCCCTAAGGGGGACATATGGAAATGTTTTGTTATAAACAAATTTGTGGGGAAAAATTATCGTCTGCAGCAGAAATTTTTGGGAAAGTTCAAAATCACAAATTTTTAAAATTTTCATGAAATTTTGATATTTTTCCAAAACAAAACAAGGGTTTAATGGTTAAAATTTTTTATAACTTAAAGACAATGTGTTCACGAAAAACATTTCCCGAAACACTGGAAGGTAAAAATGTCAAAAAGTTATTAATAAATGAACAGTCTTTTTTAAAAATAAGGCTGTGTCATGAAGGCTAAAACTGGCTGGGTCCTTAAGGTGTTAAAGGGGGGCAGGGATGTATGAGATTTATCCCCTTTTCACTATGACCACAATATAAAATATCTGTATATATTCTCTACTTATATCTTAGAGAACAGTCATGGAAACTGTATTTAAAAATGTCCTACTAAGCACTGTATCTGATAGAGGGACATATGCTTCATGTGTTTTATGTGCCAATCTGAGATTAATTAGGGTACAGTGCCATCTTTAAATAGCATTGATACGGCAGAACATCAAAGTCGATTTACCATATCAAAAGATTGTGAGCATCTAATGGTCACCTATCTATACACATTTGAAATAATTTCCCCAATAATTTGCATCTTTATTTTATGCGAACTTGCTTTGATCCATATTCTTGCTTTATGGTTGTACATTGGTGTCCAGATAAAACCTCTAATTGAATCTCACAATTGCTGTTTTTTTTTTTTAAACTAATTGTATTGAAAAAGATGCAGTTTACAAAATAAGGATGAAAAACAAACCTGTATTTATATTTACCTGTATTTATACGGATCACCCATAGCATTAAATCTGGTATATAGCACTGATTATGTTACATCTGCTAAGGTGTGGGGTATACTTGGTTCTTAAAGCTGATGTACTAAAGGCATAAAAAAAATAGGAAAGCAAGAGGATCTGAACAACTAAAGACCAAATTGTAATAGATTGACAACCAGGTTAGAGCATCTCCAAAAACAACTTTCCTTGTGGGGATTCAGCATTTTCAGCCCCTTTAGCTGCTGTCTGTGCTACACATGGCGGTTGCTCTACATATTGACTGTATATATCATGGCTTGTATGTGTGTCACTGAGCTTCATTAAGCAGGAGTTCATAGTAGAATGAACCTGTATGCAACTGTGAAGCCTTCCAGGGAAAAAGTGCTAGTGTTCGCACAAAATGGTGAAGATTGGCTTAAGGTTTTTCACAAAACAGCTGTAGAAGCAGCTGAGCTGGTCCCAGGCATGGCCACTAGGCATTAAAAGTGAATAGATAGAGCTGTGCACATGGGAAGCCTACACTCTCTTCAATCTCTACCTGAGCCACCTACTCTATTATTATTGATTTTAATGAGTAACAGTATGCAGTAAGCACTTACACTCCCTCGAGTGGTGCCTGTGGGCAGTCAGTATGTAATGTTTTATACAGTATGTATTTAAAGGTATTTTGGAGCTCCAACCAATAGAAAGATGTAGTAAGACATGATATTGCACTATATTTATCTCAGATGACTAACTATATCACACTAAAAAGCATACTACTTTTGTCTTAAATTTCACTATAAAGTTGCCTGACCAACATCCTTTGTGAATTATATCATTGTTACATTGTTCATCATATTATGTGTGTTATTCAATGAACTCAATAAAAAGAACACTGAAAATAAAAACAATTAGTCAATACATTACAGAATTTTGAGCAAAATGCAGTACATGGTTGAAAATTCAGCTAAAATAATGGAATTTGGACCATTCATATATTCGGCTGCTGCCTTTTACTCTTACAATCGTGTTTGGTTTCAACATTCTAAAGAAGACAAACTAATTCACCTTTGTCCATGAGAGCAAGAATATGGTGACTTTCAGCCCCATGACGGGTGCTGTGCTTACTACTCTGGATATGATGTCCTTGGGCTCTCTGCTTTCTTGACTGATATGATACATCAGATTTACAAACATCCAGTACTTAGAAATAAAATGCTATGTCTAAACAGCATAGGACAAAATATGTTGGAAAGCTGATGGCAGTTTGTACTATGCAGGACTGCGGCGTTTTTTTGCACAAAAACTGTAGTCAATTGAATGTACTGGAAACCGACGGCAAACCGTGGGATTCTGGCGGAACATGCAACATCGGAGGTGTAACTACTGGGGTAGCAGATGGGCCCGGGCCCCGTGGCAGCTGCTAGTGCTTCTGCTAACCCAGTAATTCTGCTCCCTCTGTCTCTAATTCTGCCTCTGTCCCGAGCAATCAAAGGCAGGACTTCCCAGTCTTAGCAGAGCGGAGTGCCTGCCTAAACCCTGCCTACCTATAAGGGGCCCCTATAGCTACTTAAAACCCTGACTGCCTACCTATATGGGCCCCTAGAGCTACCTAAAACCCTGCCAACCTATATTGTACCCCTGTAGCTACTTAAACCCTGCCTGCCTACTTATAAGGTCTCTTTACCCTACCTAAACCCTGCCTGCCTTTATGGCCTCTGTAACCCACCTAAACCCTGCCTACCTATACGGCTTCTATACCCTACCTAAACCTTGCCTTCCTGCCTATATGGGCCCCTATAACCTACCTAAAACCCTGCCAACCTATATGAGACCCTATAGCTACCTAAACCCTGCCTGCCTACCTATATGGTCTCTATACCTTAACTAAACCCTGCCTGCCTATTTGGCCTCTATAACCTTCCTAAACCCTGCCTGCCTGTCTATATGGGCCCCTATAACCTACCTAAACCATTCCTGCTTATATGGGGCCCTAAATCCTGCCTGCCTACCTATATGGACCCCTTTACCCTACCTAAACTCTGCCTACCTTCCTATATGGGCCCCTATAGCCTACCTAAACACTGCATATCTAAGTGGGGCCCCAATAACCTACCTAAAGCCTGCCTGCCTATTTGGGGCCCCCTGTAGCCTATTTACCTATCTACCTACAGTACCTACCTATGTGGGCCCCATCTATAGCCTATCTATCTAGTTACCTGTGGCCCACCTACTGCCTATCTAGCTACCTGGGGCCTACCTACAGCATACCTACCTACCTGGGGGCTGCCTACCGAACTGGGGCCTAACTTCTCTCTACCTAGGGCCAATCTACCTACCTATCTGTAGCCTACCTACCTAACTGAGGCCTGCCTAATTACTGCTTACCTACCTATGACCAATCTACCTACCTAGGGCCTATATACTGCCTACCTACATACCTGGAGCCTACCAACCTACCTACCTAGGGCCTACCAACCTATCTAATGGTGGTCTACCTGGTAACGTGACTCTGAGGTGTACAGGCCATAGCTGTAACACAATCTCCAGAGGGTGAATCCTCTGTTTCCCCCCTCCCCTCTATGGGACTGTGCATCTAAACTATGGTCTGTGCCTGCCCTGCCACCTCTTGGAGTGAGGTGCTGGAAAAGTGACAATTCTAAGATATTTGTGTCCAAATTTACAGGGATGAGTGGTGGCCGGGAGAAGTCAGCATGAAGGTGTGGACCGGATGCAGAACAAAAGGGAAAATCAACGACTCATCAGAGAAACGTCACCTGTGAGTCACAAGATGTAATTGCACTGTAATCACTTATATGTCTGCAGAGTTTGTGTACACTGGTATCTTCCACTAGATGGTCACTGTATTGTGGTTATATACAGTCTGCAGAGACAGTGTACATATATCTACCACTATATCGTCACTGTATGGAGGTAATATACAGTCTGTAGGGCACCTGTGTACACTGGTATATACCACCATATAGTGGTAATGTTAGTCTTTATATACTGATCTTTATTCAGTAATTGTATAGGGGCATTATTCAGCCTTTATGTGGGGTAATTGGTGGTCGTGTTCTGGCGGTATAATCAGGTCCATATGTAGTAGTGCTATTGGTAATGGTGATCTGGATGTAGTGGGATGTGTTTGGTAGGAGTATGATGGTAATATCTATGGCGAGTTATTCATTCCTTGTATTATCTAGTACCTGTATGGCTTAAGAGGTCCCGGTAACTGTTCATGGTCGGAGAGGCGGGGAGTGTGGGGCCCCATTCAAAAGTTTGCTATGGGGTCTAGGCTTCTCTAGTTATGCATTTATAATTATCCTGGACCTTCCTTAATGTTTGCGCATAACATTCAGTGGGGCAAAAGAGGACTCTCTCCCAATTGTCCTTAAACATATGTACTAAATGAAGAATGGAAGCCCACACGATCATATCACTTTAAACATATTCACTTTTTACTTGAATTTAGATTGTGACCCATAAGTTACAGGGTAAATCCACACAAATAATGGCTATAGCGGAGTGAAAAAAACCTTGTAGCATGTTATGCAGTAACAATGAAAACCTGAATGCAATAGATAAGACTTAGCTTAGCATCTTGTGGCAAAAGTCCTCCAACAATGTAGCATTTCTTAGGAGAAACAGATGAGACGCTGAACGCACTGATCACCACGAGGAACGCCGAACGCCCATGTAGGCCGAACGCCGACTTATGTTCGTTCAAACGAATGCGGATAGGATGGCTAGTCATGCGGGAAACCTTATGTAGGTCAAACTAGTGTCACGGTTCACGCCGCGGTCCCTGCTATGGACTCGCAGCGTGCCCGTGTTGGTTGTGTCCCAGCTGCTGCTGCGACATCCTCTGGTGTCCCTGGCTCTGGTCTCTCACCTGTGCTTCCTCCAGCTCCCTGGCATCCTGTGTGCACACGTGCTCCCTCTAGGGGCACGCGCGCGGCACTGCATCATATTTAAAGACACAGTGTTCCTGTTCCTGTTAAGTGACCCCTGACCTCTGGCTATATAACGAACTTCCTCCCTGTCTTCTAGGTCAGTTCGTTGTTGTTACCCAGCACAAGAGCTTGACCCCTTGGCTGCTGTTCTGCTGCTGTCTCACATTCAGCCATACGTTTATCGGTACCTGCTGTACACCTGCCGCTGTACCTGTCTGCTACACCTGCTGTTCCCTGGCACCTTTTCTAATCTGTTACCATCCTGGGACTGTGCTTTACGTTCAAGACTATACCTGGACTGTCACCCGTTTACGGCTACACCTGCGGTGCCCGGACTCCGCTCCAGCGCCAGCTAACAGGACCTGCACTTCGGCTACCCACTGCCTGCACCTGCCATCTGTGCCTGCGGTGGGCCCTGAGGATCCACACCCGGATATCTGCGGTCGGCGCTTTGGCATACGTCCATCGGCGCCGCACCGTTACAACTAGCCGTTCTATCCGCATTCGTTTGAACGAACATAAGTCGGCGATAAGGAATTACAAAGCAAAAATAGCCAGACAGGATAATCCCGCCCCAGAAGATACTAACAAATATGGGGAGACTACCGTGGCGCGACATTTTTTCAAAATGGGTCACCAGGTACAAGAATTACGCTGGTGTATTATTGAACAAATATCCTGCACGGATACTAATCTGTTGCGCTCCCGCTTGCTTCAGCGTGAAGCGATGTGGATCTTTAAATTAGAATCCCAAATACCAAAAGGCTTGAACGAAATGTTCAGCCTACGTTCATTTTTATAAACACAATTGCTAGTATGTTTTGTATGTTGTACGTTGTATGTCATGTATTGTGATTAGGCTATCCAGTTTACAATCTGTATTACTGCGCGAGTTGTATATAAACCTGTGCAATAGGCAGCTTCTCTAGCCATACCCGGGGGATATCGTCAAATGACGCCGTCTGAAGAAGGAGGACACACCTCCGAAACGTCACACATGGGCGTTCGGCGTTCCTCGTGGTGATCAGTGCGTTCAGCGTCTCGTCTGTTTCTCCTAAGAAATGCTGCATTGTTGGAGGACTTTTGCTACAAGATGCTAAGCTAAGTCTTATCTATTGCATTCAAGTTTTCATTGTTACTGCATAACATGCTACAAGGTTTTGTTTCACTCCGCTATAGCCATTATTTGTGTGGATTTACCCTGTAACTTATGGGTCACAATCTAAATTCAAGTAAAAAGTGAATATGTTTAAAGTGATATGATCGTATGGGCTTCCATTCTTCATTCTCTAGTTATGCCCCTGTACAACATGTTGCATATTCATGGTCGGAGAGGCGGGGAGTGTGGGGCCCCATTCAAAAGTTTGCTATGGGGTCCAGGCTTCTCTAGTTATGCCCCTGTGCAACATGTTGCATATTCCGCCAGATTGTTACCGCAGCTGTAAAAAACCCGCGCTGTATAGACTACAGCATGGATTTTTCATTGCTGTCTATGCAGCACAGTGTACCGTCAGATTCTCTGCGGCTTCATTATTCAAAGGTATTCCTGTGCTGTGCAGATATTACCTAATACAACTTGGAAAAACACCTTATGAAGCCTGGGTTTTCACACCTCCTTGAAATAATGTAAATAAAAGTGCATGCAAGCATCAGCTTGTGTTCATTTTATACTTAAACTCAAATACGTTATCTCCAGGGGATGTGCATACTACACTATGTCTTTGTGATACGTTCTCACCGCATGGATTGCTGTACTCAAGCAGTGATATGCATTTTTAATATCTACCACAACAATCTCTGCTTCTAATAAACCTGACAAAACTACCTTATTGCCTTTAACTTGATGTTTAATTAAAAGAATCATTTGTAGGCATGGTATAAAAACGTTACTAGTTGTTTTATTTGTATTTGATTATATTCTGTAACTATGCACACTAAAATCTTCCAGATATCAAAACAGATAGCTACATAAACCACTCAATATTAATCACAATCGTGCTCTGCTTGTTATTTCAATAAGATATACAATAGCATAATAAACAGAAAATAGAATATTGCTTGTTAATAGTTTCTGTCTAATTATCAGCATAATATATAGTAAAACTGGTGTTTGCAATTACATGACTAAAGATTTGGCTCAGAAAAAGGGAACTCTTGCTACTTGTTTCAGCTATACAACAATTGATTATTTTTTCATGTCCTATTACCTAATATCTATCAATAATATCACTTGTTATTATTTTTATATATAGTTTCATAGTCCGGTTAAAAAAAACAGACATGTTTGTCAGTGTCAGCCATGGTATAGGAAGGTAGGGAGAGTAGAAAACATGTAATTGTGATTATACCCTTGTTATTTCAGAAGAAGGAAAAATGAAAAACTCATTCAATTACATAAGAATATTCAGAATGACTACATCCTGCTGAATAAACATTTAACCATTTTCTTTTTATACAGTTAAGAGTTTAATTTTTTAGATCTATTAAGTATCTATCTTTAAGCTCACATGAAATCCATGGTTGCCATTGTAAAAGCCTAAGGATCCCTTGCATGGGGGAAGATGATACTATACTCTGATTTAAAAAAAAAAAAAACAAGGTTAAATAAAAT
Source organism: Phyllomedusa bahiana (assembly GCA_025379985.1). Taxonomy (NCBI): domain Eukaryota; kingdom Metazoa; phylum Chordata; class Amphibia; order Anura; family Hylidae; genus Phyllomedusa; species Phyllomedusa bahiana. The sequence goes on along the minus strand of JAODAL010006366.1, from coordinate 86,588 downwards.
GTACCTACAACCTGAGGTATAGTTTAAATGTCTTGATCCCTGGTCCAATATCTGTAACTGAACCCTCTACATAATCACCGATAATACACACAGTGACCTAATGACGTATCTAATATAAAACCAGTAATAAATATATATATATTATAAATATATATATATATATTATATAATATATAATAGATATATATATATATATACTGGGTTTCTCCAGCTTCAGCATGCTCAAAAGGGAGTGTGTATGATTTGTTTGAACTGCATATCATGTGACTCAGAAAACTTGACATCATAATGTCTTTCTCCACAGTGTGCTCAATGTAGTCAAACAAAGGTCTGTTTATGTAAAGAGCTGTGAGTAGCTACAATGTAACTGAGTGGTTAACACTTCTGCCTTTCATCATAGGGGTCCTAGGTTCAAATCCCTGCAGGAGCCAAACATGTGGATTTCTTTTTTTGCACATACCTGATTGAGGTTTCTTTTTCTTTTTCTTTTTTGCACTGTTTGACTAACTACTAAGGAGTACAGAGGACAGGAGTAGAATGACAGCACATAGGGTTAAACACTCGCTTAGCAGTGAGTGTGTGTTATTACTAAGCAGGAAATAGACAGTAGCTGCCTGAGAGGAGATGTCTGAGCATGTGCAGCCAGCAAGGAGCAGCTCTCATCACTGGCCGTATCCCCTGGAGACGAGCTGTACACAATGGATCACTAAGGTAGCAGCTAAAACAAATTTTTAGTAATGATGAATGGGGAAAATTGTTTATTATTTAATTAGCAAGCTCCCCACATCAATTTTACTTCCTGGCACAACCTCTTTAAGATCAATTATGCTGATCTCTAGAAACAGAGAGCTCTTCATGGATAGCCTTCTGTAGGGGATGATTTCAGGCTTTTTTTTCAGGATTGGGAGACAAGGGGATGAGTGAAGGATCTCCGTGTATAGTTTGCTACACTGATTCTGAAAGTCGTCCTTCAAAGAGGTTTGGGGATATAGGAGATTAGGGCCCTGCTTCTTGAGGATTTTTGCACGATAGGTATTTTCCAACCTCGGCTGGGTCTGACCCAAAGACTGGGCAGGACCGTTGTACTAAGGAATCTTTTTTTATTTTGTAGAAAGGAAGATGCATTTCATGTCTATAGAGCGACACTTAAAGGGAACCTGTCAGCTACTTTATGCTGGCCGAACAACAAGCAGCATAAAATAGCTGCAGGTTAACCGATCCTAACCCTACCTGTTTTAACCTGAAACACTACAGTGTTACTGGATAAAACACTCAGTGAGCTTGTCCCAGGTGCGGGGAGAAGCCGATGTGCCCAGAAGAGATTAGTCTGGGTGTGCCGCTGCATTTCGGGGTAAAACACACAGGGTTAGGATCGGGTAAACTGCAGCTATTTAATTCTGCCCGGTGTTCAAGCAGCATAAAGTAGCTGACAGGTTCTCTTTAAGGAAAGGGGGTGTCCCTTGGAGGAGTGTGGTTATGTACTGGAAAGCATGGAGCACTTCCTGTTTCAGTGTCCCTTAATATATAAGTCTACAAACAAGTGGGTGCCTTCATTCGCTGACCTAGGCTGCAGACTCATTCCTTTGCAGAATGGACCTAAAGGACATTCAGAGGACTGGGTGGTAGAGATGTTGCACCTTATTCTTAGTTAGTATAGTGGCCAGGTTTCACATTTGCAATGCACAGTGTATGCTTCCAACACTTTAGAAAATCCTCCTAATAGATAAGGTTTGACTTGGTGAAGATACGCTCTTTGGAGTGTGAAAGATTGGGCGCTTCTAGGGCATTCCTCCCTTGTATTGTTGTCTCTTTTAAGGTACTCTAGTATGATCACCTCCAATTTCCTGGTGGTGGGCTAAGTCTATCACTATATCCTTTTGTTTTGAGGTACTGGAATAAGGCATTTTTACTCCTTATTACTTCAGTGGCTTACAGGCTCTGAACTTGGGCTTTTGGGTTTTGTTGATGTAATATGGTATGATTGACTAGATCTTTATGGGTGACTGGAAACTATGCAAAGGGATATATATTATTATAAACTTGAGGGTCTTGAAATGTAATTAGGTGGGGTGGGAAACATGGGGCTTCTGTTGTTGTTTTGGACATGCCGTTTCTGGGAGTTGTAGGACTCAAGAGACTTGTTGGATTTATGGGTTTTGAGTGTTTTTTGGGGGCTTAAAGGACAAGTGGGGTGATATTTCCAGTGTAAGTGCGTTATCAGTATTGGTTGGTGGTGGGTTTAGTATTGTTGGGTTTGGTATTTTTGTGAGAGGGGAAAAGAAAAAGAAGTGGGTTGTTATGTTTTAGTGGTTGATTTGTTATTTCTGCTGGCAGTTAGTTTGGTATTGGTGGGATGTGGGGGAAAAATGCTGTTCATGTTATTAAATTGTTTTGGTATTTTTGTATATATTTTAGTGCTGGGGCAGTGGAACAGTTATGTATATATTACTAATAAGATAATTGATAGTGTATATAATGTCTGTATTGTTTCTATTATATAAGACTTCCGGTAGCGATATGATGATGACCAGACCAGGTTTTACATATACATATATGTCATGGGAAATTTTCACCGTGTAAAGTATTTACACAAGTATTAGACAGTTTTAGTAAATCTACCTCTAAATGAATGTACAACTGTATTGATTCTTTGAGTGACTACTTATTGGTTAGTGGGACTGCTCATAATTTTATCTGTCCCTTACATGACCTACTGGCTTACAGTTTAGAGCCGACGCTATGGGCAAGCACCAGATTTTGCCAGGGGAACTGCAGACACAATTTGAAGCTACTGCTATTAGAAAACAGTTGATTTTGCAGACAGGAGCAGCTTTAGGTTTGTTGATGCCTTACGTTAAGTTATTTTGGTGTACTCCATCCCCTCAATAACCACAATAAGAGGACACACAATTATACTTTCTACCCTCCATGCAAACAATTTATTTTTAAGAAAACTTCATATACAAACATGTATGTCTCTTTAGCTCCTGTGTAAAGTGGCATAGGGTGCCCAGGAGGTGATAGTTGGTGATGAGTGCAGGTCCAGTGAGGTAGTAGACCTGGGTAGTGTTTGTTCGTGGATATAAGGCCGGCCATTGTGGGATCGCTGAAAGGTGTAGTGCACTGCCATGGGAAGAACCACATAGACTCTCAGCTTGGAGTTCTGCAGGCTTTATTCACTGCAATGATTCTTATAGCACACGGCACTTTTAAATCTTCCACAGGTGTGGGTACATTAACTGATAGTTCACCGCTTTACCACAGATACTCCAGGAGGAGAACATGGTGTGTGTTTCCTAGCCCTTATCACCTGAACCTCCCTGTGGCTCTACCACGGCCAAGCCTGTAGTGTATGTCACAATCTTTACTTCTTCCAGTACTCCCTCCCTCTTCCTCCTCTATGTCTTTCTCCACTTCTTTGCACTGCACCACACTCTCTTTCTCTCTGTTCTCTTTCTTTTTTTTTTAAATCAATAAAATTTTTATTAAGAATTTGCATAACAAAATGACCAGGGTCAAGGTACAACAGGATGCATCATCAAGCCAGGTAGATGGTACAAGATTCAACATACAAGTTAAAACACAACAAAATAAGTGTGCCATCTACATTTTAGAATCATAATCCACAAAGCCTAAAAATAGACGAAAGGTCTGTAAGATTTAGTCATCAACAAATCAAAGAGTATATGACCGATGTGGGAATGGGTTCCACCATAGGGGAGTGAGAGTGCCAGGAAGACATAGTAGAGAAAGGTCGAGGAATTATTGAACATAAACCGAGTCTATCCAGACTTTCCATCTAGATCGTTTTTTAGCAATCAAGTGTGGAGGGGTGATCAGACAGAGTTCGCTGTGATATTGGGAGTTGACCCTATTAATAACTTCAGTGAAGTTCAATAAGGAAGTGGATTTCCAATGATGAGCTATAGTAAGGCGGGCTGCTATGAGTATGTGTTGTATTACCGTTTGGTGTGTGTAAGGTATGTCCCAAATAGTGATGTCCAATAACGCCAGTTCCTGTGAGAGTGTGAAGCAAGAATGAAATAGATCCTGAATGAGTCTCTCAGTCTCAATCCAGAGACTTTGGGCTATAGGGCATGACCACCACATATGCGACAGGGAACCAGCAGAGCCGCATCCTCTCCAGCACATTTTGGATGAACCAGGGAATACATGTGCCGTGCGAGTTGGGGTAAGGTACCAGCGGAAATGCAGTTTCCTGGATATTTCTAGATGATTAATGCACCTAGAATGTTTAGGAATCGAGGCTGCTGCCATCCACCAGTCCTCTACCAAGAATGTTTTGGATAATTCCGATTCCCATTTCGTCATGTATGTAAGCTTTACATTCTGATTACTTTGGGCCAGGGTAGAGTAAGCTGCTGAGAGGCCATTAGTATGATTGTCAGAGCTCAAAAGAAAACGAGAGAACGGTGACTTATTCCTAGTTGTAGAGGACCGGGGAATAGCATTAATTGCATGTCGGACTTGGAGGTACATGAAAAACTGCGATTTGGGTATTGCGTATGTGGCGGCCAGGTCCTCAAATGATATAAATGTTCCATCTAAAAAAAGGTCTCCTACTGTCCATATACCCCTAGCGATCCATTGGGCCAAGGGTATGTTGAGGATTGCTCCATATAACATGGACAAGGGACAATTATATGTGTTGACTGTAACTGTCCGAGGGACTACCACATAACGATGCCAGGCAGAGATCAGGTGTTGGGTCGTCAGCAATTTATAATAAGAAGTCGGTAACAAAGGGAAACCGTGTAATAGTGCAATTAAGTGGTCTTTAATGGAGCCAGGGAGTACAGAATGGTTCTCAATGTGTGTTCAGTGATGGAGGGATGAGGATGTCCATAGATGTGACACAGGTTCCAGAATTGAAGCAACATTGTACAACAGCAGATCAGGAACGGCCAAGCCTCCAAATTGTTTCTGAGCATATAGATACTGGTTCTTGAACCGAGGTTTTCTAGAGCCCCATATGAGATGTAAGAGGAGGGATTGGAGTTTTTTTATTAATGGAGAAGGGATTAAAAAAGGAAGGGACCTTGCAATGTACAGAAATTTAGGGAGGAGCATCATTTTGACCAAATTGATTCTAGCTATCCAGGAAAGGGAGGACAGTTGAAATTTAGTAATGTCTTCCGAAATGACTGAGAGTAAGTGTTCCCAGTTAGCTTCAATTGCTTTGGAGGTATCTGGGAATATTTTGATACCTAGATATTCAATATGAGAATTAGACCAAAAAAATTTATATTGTGAGAGGGTGGAGCAGATAGTATTTGCACAATTAAGTGGCATGATTATGGACTTAGAGTCATTGAGTTTATAATATGAGACTTGTGAATATACTTGCAGGATATCTAAAAGAGTCGGGACAGAGGAGTCTGGGTTTTTACACATAATTAAGACATCGCCCGCATAAAGACTGGCCTTATGGACATGGTGGCCAATGCGTATACGTGAGATGTGTGGGGATAGTCGGATCGTTTCCGCGAGGGGTTCAATACATAAGTTAAAAATAAGTGGGGATAACGGGCATCCTTGTCTAGTTCCGTTGGTAATATTGAATGGTTGTGATGTAAATCCTGATGAAAAAACTCTAGCTGTGGGATTAGTATAAAGCGCTAATATTGCTTGTAAAATGGAGCCAGATAAGCCATATCTAGTCAGGACTTCTCTCATATACAGCCAATTAATTCTGTCAAAGGCTTTTTCTCCATCAAGGGAGAGAAAAACCACTGGGGCTTTATCCCTCTCAATTAGCTGTAAGACATCAAGTACTCGCCTGATCCCATCTCTCGTTTGTCTGAGCTTAACAAATCCAACTTGATCTGGGTTAATGAGATACGGAAGCACCGTGTTCATCCTATTTGCTAGAATCTTTGAAAATAACTTGATGTCACAATTAAGGAGGGAGATCGGTCTATAATTTGTGACTAGGTCTTGTGGCTTGCCTGGTTTAGGGATGGTGACAATAGTAGCAGAAAGCATTTCTGCAGGGGGAGAGTCCCCCATCATGAAGGAATTGAAGAGGTGGAGAATATGTGGGGAGAGAGTTGAGGAGAATAATTTGTAGTATTCGTTAAGTTTTATTAAGATTTATTATGTTTTGCTTGAGTAATAGTTGTTTCTAATTCTTGCTGAGAAATCAGGGCATTTAAGGATTCTAGCTGTCGTTCGGTGACGGTGGGTAATTTTAGGTCTTTCAGATAATTCTGGACAAGCTGGGGAGAGATTGGGGGGAGCGAGGGGTCATCCTTGAGATTGTAAAGGGAATTATATTAAGAAGCATAGGATTCTACTATATGCTGGGGGTCGTATATTTTTGGTTACCTGTTGTTAGAAATGTAATTCTGGATTTGGCTTGTATTTGTTTGATTCTTCTAGCTAAGAGTTTTCCGGGACGATCACCGTGTACATAAAAATTCCATTTTAATTTGGACAAGGAGAGTTCATATTTATGAAGACTCAAAATTTTTAACTGTTGTTTTAGAGAGATTAGTTCACTTAACACTGATGGGGATGGAGATTTTTTAGCCAGCTCGTCCTGAGTACGGATTTTTTCTAGGAGTCTATCTAACTCTAGTTCTCTCTTCCGTCTTTCTGTGGAAGCAACTTTGATAAAAACACCTTGAATCACTGCCTTATGGGCACACCAAAGTGTTGACAGGGAGGGTGATGACGGTATTGAGGTCAAAATAGTCCTGTAGTGAGGACTTGATTTTTTGGACGATTGATTCCGATTTAAGGAGAAAATTATTGAGTCTCCAAGGAGGTCTTGGGGTAAGGGGAAGATTATCTTGAAGGGTAAGAAAGATGGGTGCGTGGTCCGACCACGTTCTATATCCTATGTCTGTCGAAAATACTTTGGGAAGGGATTGTCTATTTGTGAGGAAGTAGTCTATTCGGGAGTATGATTGGTTTGGAGCTGAGAAGGTGTAGTCAATGTCGGTGGGGTGGGCGTAGCGCCACGGGTCATGAAGTTGCTCTGTAGCTATAAAAGCCTGCAGACTGTGTGAGTTTCTCGGGGCATGTGATTTATCCATTTGTGGGTCTACTACCGTGTTAAAGTCTCCACAGATAAGAAGATTGGTGCTTTGAAATTACCTGGCTTTGTTCAGGACCTGGGAGATGAATTTCTGTTGACGCTTGTTGGGTGCATATATTGTAACTAGAGTACACAGCATATTGTTTAATGAACATTGTAAAATTATATACCTTCCTTTTTCATCAATAATTGAGTGCATGAGCGTGAAAGTGATAGAATCCTTTACGAAAATTGCAACTCCAGCTTTCTTCTGAGAGGAAAAGAGGAGTGGAACATTTTGGGAATTTCTATGTTTAGTCTACTTACATCTTGGTCTTTAAGGTGAGTTTCTTGTTTGCAGACTATGTCTGCTTTAGACTTTAACACGTCCCTCCACAGCATCGATCGTTTAAAGGGCGAATTGAGCCCATTGACGTTTAATGATAAAATCTTAATACTCATTGTCGCTATGGAAGAGATGCGTCAAAGACGCGTTTCGCCTTCGGAAAAAGAATTTAGGAACTATACTCGATGGCAATTTCAAAAGGTGTGGAAAATAGAACATGGCAGTTAACAACTGAACTTCAGAACACCATAAAGAAATCCAAAACAAGTAAAACAGTATTTCCATCATACGGAAATATTGTGACAGGGGGGGAACAGTCCGTAAGCAGGGCTAAGCATGGAGCGGTGAGGCTCAGGAGTAGTCCGACTACTAGATGGGGATCCGATGAGTAATCTGCCATGTTGAACAGTCACAGGGGGTTGGACCGGATCCACGGTGTTTTTCAGACCACAATGGGGTAATCACTTCTGGACGAATCCGCTGGCTTTTCATTGGAGTTGTGGTCGGGGACTGGAGCAGATTCCACGCAGCAAGGGCCTCTTTTACCATGAAAGGAATGTGGCATATAGTAGTGGAGTTGTCTCTGGTGATGATCAGCTTCACTGGGAAGCCCCAGTGATAATTTATTCCATGATCACGGAGGATTTTGGTGTATTGGGAAAATTCTCTTCTTTTTAACATAGTTCCAGCCGATAGATCTGGAAAAATGGCGATGTCACGAAAGTGATCTGGTAATGGGGGATTTTTTCGTAGGGCTTTTAGGAAATCGTCCTTTGTACGGAAAAAACTGATTTTTGCTCTTACATCTCTTGGAATGGTGGTGGGTAGATGTCTAGGCTTGGGTAGGCGGTTAGGTCAATTTTGGATGCATTCGGTAGCACCAGGGCCATAAGATCAGTAAGAAAAGGTTGAAGAAGATCCTGGGTAATAGACTGTGGGACCCCTCTGATGCGGATATTTTCTCTGCGTGACCGATCTTCAAGGTCCAGCAATTTAGAAGAGAGTCTTTGTACCTCCTCTTCTAAGACAGAGTTTGCGTCAATAAGGAGATTGTGAGAACTTGTGAACTCTGACATTTTCTTTTCTAGGTGGTCTGTCCTGGAGACTAATGCTTGTATGTCAGATCGGAATTCCTCCATCATAAGCTTAAAGTCGGATTGAAGGTCTTCTCTAAAGGAGGAGAATAAACGTTGTAATGTTGTTTCAGTAGAGGTAAGTTGGGAGTCCATATCAGCTGAAGTTGAGACAGGTGAGATGGAGGAGAGAGGTGGGAAAACAGGTCGCCCTTCTGCTGAGGAAGGTTGTGAGGAAGATTGGGGGAAGAACTCTGTGAGTTTGGTTGGCTTAACCCTAGGTTTACGCTTACTAGTACCTCCCATTCGGTCAAGTCTTTTGGCACGCTTTCAGAGTCAGTATGGCCGCAGGGGAGGTGACCTGTATTTTTGGTGAGGGGTAGAATGGGGCGGGAAATGAATGCCGAGTAGCGTTGTCGTTTCTCTTCCGTTCCTCTTTTTTTAATAATTTTTTTTTTATCCCTTTTTTTTGTTTTTGTTTCTTTCCCCTTATTCTCTTTTCTTCTGTATCTCCTTTCCCCCTTGCTCTCCTTCTGTGTAGTTCAAGGTGTACCGGTTTGAGGACAGTTCACATAAAAAATTATGGCTGTATGAGAGGAGGTGAAGTTTTCCATGCACTGTTATGCTGAAAGACTAAGGTATATATCTGTAGTGTAGTAGCTGCACTAAGGGTTAGAAATCCGTGGTTCAGGTGTTCCTGGATTGTAGATAGTGTTGCCAAATGTCACGCTGGATCTAGAAGTCCTTTTAAGGAATCCAGAGAATTTAAACAGCTGCCACAGAGGTATAAGAATGTAATGGAGTTACTCAAGCCTCAGCCTGTGTGGTATGCAGGGGCAGTGATAGAAAATGGCCGCGGCCATGTGCTTGCTCCAGTAAGTTATAAGATGGCGCCTCAGCAGTGGTTAGGGAAGTACGAGGTGCTGATCCGATTTCAGGTCAGATTTAATCATTGGAATTAAGAAATTAAGAAGACCGCCGCAGGTAGAAGTGTAAAAAGAACTTATCTGATCGCCGGGAGGCTTGGGATCTCTCCGCGGGTGAATGACGATACCTCCGGTATGCGCAGTCGGGGGATAATCTCGCCCGCTCGACCCCTCGGCAGGCACCGAGAGGGAACAGCAGCGAGATAGTCCCGAAATGGCCGTAGATCGTTGATGCGGCGGAGGCCTACTCTCTCTGCATCTATGAAGTGCGCACACGTCCCGCAGGTAAATGGTGACTGCGGCCGCAGTGAACGGAGTCGAGGGACAATCCCGCTCATTCGACCTCTCGGTAGTCACCAGGAGGGAACAGCAGCGGGAGAGTTCCGACCTGGATGAGCAGATCGGCGATGTGGGTGAGCTGATCAGCGATGCGGCGGAGGTCTGCGTTCTCCGTAGCAGTTAGGCGCGGCAGCACACAGTACAGGGGCCGGGGCAGCCTGAGCAGAAGGGCCCAAAACTCCGGTCCGGGAGCCAGAACAGCCACCGAATTCCAGATGCAGGTGCCGGGTGTAGTCTCTGTTTGGAACAGGTCCAATTCAGCAAGATTTGCAGTAGCAGTGGGCTTAGTTGTGCCAGGCATGTAACGTATACCTCGTAGATCATCTAACTTGCGACCTACACCATGCTCTTCCAGGCCACTGTTCTCTATCTTTTTATCCTCTTCCTCTCTTCATTCTGTGAGTATTTCTGGACTGATGCCTTTGCCTGCCCCACTCCACTGCTGGCAAGTGTGTGAGTGACCCTTTATGCTGTAATAGTAGCTATAGAGTTTCTCTTACTAACAACACTAACTGAACAAAATTATCTGGTCCAAAAATGGTAGCCTTTTATAACCTGCTTTTCTCCTGATTGGTCCATGTCGATCACCTAGGGAGACATGTATGTACGGGGCTGCATCAGTATTCTGTTGTCCTTGTGGGATAGTAGACCAGCCTCACTGTGTTTACTAAGTAAGACCCTATGTGTGACATTTGTATTCTGCTGTTTGGTCACAAGATGTCGCTATTTCCGATTTCTGAGATATGCAAATGAGAGACATGTTGCAGCTGTCACAAGACTGCAGTCATTTTAGAAGAAGCTGGGGGAAAAAACCCTGAGAGACCAGGAAAAGGAAAACGAGTGGGGAATCGACCAGCTTTCCCGAATTTGCCAGGTCGGGGACCGATTTTACTTCAAAGAAAAAGGGAGACCCCCTTGACTGTCGACAAGACCTTTTTGGTCTGAGAGAGCCCCCCGGCCAAAAAGGAAACTTTGCAAAGATGAAGGGGATTGTATTCGGAAATGGGCCCCATCGGGACGAATTTTGCACCTCAGAGTAGAAACTCCCGGGGCCAAGAGGGGTCCCCTTTGTTTATGTGCACCCCCTTATGAGGACTGTGAGAAGGCCGTTTTTTAGTTTATTTTTTCGGGGTTGGGTTACAGGGCAAAAGGGTTTTTTTCAAAAACCCCTTCCTTTTTCAGGACTTTAAAGAGAGTTTGTTTTCAACCTATTAACGCAATTTTTCCCCTTTTGGGAGAGTTTTTTTCCCACAGTGATTTTGGGGGGGAAATTCAGGTAAAATTCATTTAAAGGGTTGAAAGCTGCTTGCTGCCCCAAGACCCAAAAACCCGTGAACACTTCACACACAATCATTCCGGGTTTGTTCGTAATTTTTAAAAAGATAAGGGTGCTGGGGCCTTTTCCCGCCCCCCAGGGGTAGGGAAAAGTTATAAGGTATCCAGAGGATACATTCTGGCGGTGCCTGTGCAGCACGGGGGCCCTGGGTACGTATTTTTTGTACACAATTTTTGGGGGGAATTGTTCGACATAATTTCCAGAAAGTTCGGGTAAATCAAACTGTTGTTGAACGGGGTTTGGAGTGGGTGTTCTTTGTGTGACTTCGCTGTCCCTTGGTGGGGCCTGCCTCAGTGCCCCGGTTTCACCTTTTCCCGCCCAAAGCTGTGGGCGCCCTGTTCCTAATGTTTTGAGCAGGCTTACCCCAAAAATTTAAGGCGCATTGAGTCCCCTGGGGCCCCTTTGTAAGGGCCCTAAATTTTGGGGGCGTTTGGGGTGTTTTCACCCCCAACTGTATGTTTTCCAAACACTTTTTTTGGTTGTTTTAGGGGTAAAATGGGGGGTTTTTCCTGACCTGATTTTAAATTTTTGGAGCTAAAACCCCCTTTTAAAAAAATCTTGACCCCGTAGAATGGTTCAAAAAATTCCCGGCGCTTCTACATTTATTAAGTTTGAAAAAAAAAATTTGACGTCGGACGACAAAATTCCCATACATGCGCCCCTGGTGTTTTTCTTAAGGGTCTACTGCAAACCCAATGTCCCTTTAATCGGGCAAAAATTAATACTACTATAATCTCTGTTATTACATGGCACCATCTTCTCCCCTTTTTCCCTTTAAATTTCCCAAAACAATCTTGAAAACATTCTATTTACAAAAACCCTTTTTCCCTTTAGCAAAATTAAAACAAACTTTAAATAAGACCACTGTTCTTTGGGTTTTATGTTCATTTCCAAATCTGAATAATTAATCCTTTTTTTAAATCTTTCAAAACCCTCTATCTCCTAAAACCCTACTAATCTTTCTTTCCTCGATCAGTATAGTTTACAACAGACCATGACAAGATGTGGGAGCCATACTGCCTGGGACCACCCAGGACTGCCCAAGAATGTCCCCTGACCTCCCGGAAATGCTCCAACCCCCAAATTTTGACACAAGCCCTGCCCCTTTTCGGGGCCAGTTAATTTTTTGGGTTGGGGGGCATGCAGTGGGGGCCCTATGTTTGAAAGCCCTTTTTTTTAAACAGAGATTTAAGGGGACAAAGGATTGTGGGGGGGCCCAGAGATATGTGTCACCAAGACCCGGGGCTTTGGTAGGGGGAAACCTATAATTTCGGGTGTCACCAGCTGGGTTTTGGGACATACTTTTTCTGTTATTTGTTTTCCCGAGCAAGTAGTCGGGTCGGGTTTTCACAGAGCAGTAAAAGGGAGTTGGGGGGTTGACTGCCCCCAGATTTTACAGGGCCCAGGCCGGTTTTTTGGTTGCTGTATGAAACCCTGGGATAGGGGGTAAGTGTGATTGTTTGTAAATGGGGGGAAGTCGGGTGTGCCAGCAGAATTTTCCCAAAAAAACAGACTACACGCTGGTCTCGGGTTGGAGAAAAGGGAAAAAAGGCGGGAAAAGGCCTGATCGGGGACACGGGGACTGTAAGTGTCCCACAGGCTTGAAAACCCCTGTTTTAAATTTTCTCTGCATTTGTCTAAAAGTTAAGCCCCGTTTTTGTTGCTGGTTATCTAAGGCTGAAAAAAAAACCCTGAACATTTAAAACAGACCCTAAAGGGGGTTTCCTTTGGGTTTTTCCTTTCCCCCGAGCTGATCCCTTAAATTTGGGGGGAGGTATGCAATGGGCTTTTTCCCCAACAAAAATTTTGTGGTGCATGAAACATGCATAGAACTTTCAGCAGCGACAATTAAAGGGCCGGACGCCAAAATTTTCCAAACTGCAAGGGGCCCGGGTTTTTGGGGCTAGAGGGGGACTGGGGTGGTGTGGTGGGTTTTTGTTTGGACATAGTTTTCCCGGGTTAAAGGCCGCAACTGAGATTCCACACCCCAGCCCCATGGGGGAACTAATTAAAACCTAGGCAAGAAAAATGCACAGCAGCGAAACCCCAGAAGGAGGCTAGGGAAGCTCAGCAGCAGATACACAAAGAGGTTGTAAAAGTGCACCCGAAAATCATCGCACAGAAAACAGAACCCCATCCCAGCCCCCATGGCTTAACAGAAACAACACAAAAAGGGGTTTAAAAATAGGCAGCAGCAACCCAAGGCTCAACAGCACAGCCCCAAATAAAGAGGCCCTGCAAATGCGAGCAACTCGGGTACAGCAGCAGCAGCAGCCCATGCGATGCAACAGCAAAGCTCTTTATGGAAACCCCAGGAGGGCTCAGAAAGGAAAACCCAAAACCGGGCTGGGGTTTCAACAGCTGACCCAGGATTTTCCAGGGGGGGAAAAGCCGTGCCCCCAAATGACTAGTGACGAAACTTTAATCCCCCGAAGGGAGCTTTGAGGGAACGTTGAAAAAACTGACTACTGGAGGAGGACATCGAGACATACCTTCACGGTTGAGTGGTTTGGGCCAACCAATAACAGCTACCTACCGGGTCAATGGGCAGAGGTCATAGTTAGCCCCATTTCTAACCAGGGAACCCCGGAAAGCGGCTTATTGTACCTTTCCCTCCAGGATGCTAACGAGTACCCAAGTTGTAAGCAGAAATCCTGGGCACGCTAGGGGGTTATCTATGGCGGAAACGGGGCCCCAACGGGTCCCACCAATGGACCCTATCGTATGACAAGCCACCAGGTCCCCAGATGTTGATTATTTCATCCTGGTGCAAAAAATGGCTACAGCCAGAATGTAATGCGAACCCCGCTCAGATGGTGGACTGAGTAGTCCATGGATCAGTTCGATACATTCCCCCTGCCCCACCTATTCCAAATCCTGGGTGGCCCAAGGGGACCCGCAGTCAGTCGATAGCCTGGTGAGCTTGGTGGAAACGATTTCAACTTAAATACTGCTGAGACACGCCCGAGGCCCTGCAGGAGTTCGAAAAGTCCCCCCTACTGAAAGGCCCAAAAAATTCGGAGATAACCAGGAGAGCAGATCCCGACACAGCTGAGTCCCCCGCCCTAAAGCTGGGTGGTACCAGAAACCCGGAATGCAAGGGGGGACTCCGGAGGTGGTTTGTTGGGTTGCCATGCCCCCAGACATTAGGGTTTTTCCTCCAGTGCCCCCATACTAAACACGGAACCGATGGACTGCTTCAGCCAGGAACGGCGGTCTTTCTTGTTTTTGCCCACGAGCGATGTGCCCCGCGGTTCCCTGCAATGAAGGTTGGGGCCCCAGTTCTGCCCAAGTGACGCACTGGGAAACTCTGGTTTCCCAGGAAACTGGTTTGGACCCTCGGGGAGTCCGGTTACGGCTCCTCTCAGCTGCTATACCATCAGGTGATCCCGGAGAGCGTAGGGGGTTTTTACCCTGTAATCCATGGGGAACTAAGAAGTTTACCCAAGTGGCCGGGTAATCATGGAAAACAGAAGCAAGTGAGTTTAAGGTCCCCCCACCCAGGTAGGGTTGGTTCCCCCCTCCTTGATGGTATGAATATAATAAGTCCGGGGGCATGATTTTTCCATTGTTCTGGCCTCCTTTTGGAACGGGCCTACTACCCACGGAACCCATCGCCTACTCAGGAGCCCCTACCAGCCGTGCGGTCCACCTCAATCAAGGACTGCCAGAAGGGCTGACCTGGGGTTTCCTTTTCTGTGTTAATTGGGAGGTAGTCCCCGATTTTAGATGTGGTCCCCGGGAAAAACTTTTGGGTTCGGACCCAACCTCCGGAATGGAACATTGAGAGAGGCCCGAAGGAGTGTGGTGGTTAGTAAATGGGGTTGCCCCCAGACCCTGGGTGGAAAAGAGGGTAACCCCCCCATTGGTTGCCCATGAATGGGGAATATCTTGCTATATCGTTGACAAAACGTCGGAATGAGTTGGTAAGAACAACTCGTTAGTGCATAAACCATACCGAATATGTGAAGACCTGGCTCATTCCCCCATATGTTAGGGGGCAACCTGGGGTCAGAAGAAGACCCAGGAAAGAGGATCCTTCAGAGATTTCCTATGGCTCCGGGGCCCCTTTTAACCGACAGTTCAGGGACTAATGCCAGTCCTGCCCCGTATGGCCCAGATACCCGTCCCCGTTAAAACCCACTTCCCGCAGCCCCCTGATACCCCGTTCGAATTATTGAGGGTTGCCCTTTGGATAGAAATTGCCCATGGGATTTTTTTGGTTAGGACCCCTGGTGAAGTCAGCCAGAGGACACCAGTATATCCTGGTCCGTGTCGATTTGCAACCCGGTACCCAGAGCAGTCCCCAACTCCAAGAAAAATACTTCTTCCAAGGGTATAGCCAAGGGTTGTTTTTCAGATGTTTTCCAGGTTGGGATAACCCTAAAGGAAATTCTGAAACTGAAACAGGGAACCCGTTCCATTTTAAGGGTGATGCGGGAAAATCTGTAAAGGTGGTTTAAAATTACCCACTTCTGCACCTCTGCCTTTATCATCCACAAAACATACAGCTGGTTCGAACGTTTTTAACAAGACCTGAAAAGCTATGTTAAAATGAGTATTAAAAAAGGATGCGAGACTGGATTAGCTACTACCCTATCTTGCCTTGATTTTCCCATCATGGAGGTGCCCCAAGCAATCCCACAGGGGATTTCCTCATTTGAGTTTGTTTATATGGCAGAACACACCCAGGGGGTTGTTGCTATGTTTGCCAAGAGACCTAGGAAGGGGAGATCACTCCATATAAAAGTGTCTAGAGCATAATTCTCCCGTTGCCAGGAGAAAAATAGCACAGGTGATGCCAATTGTGAAAGGGAGCATCTTCCCAGGCTCAAGAGCCAGCAAGAGCCTATAATAGGGTCCAGCCCCATTCTCAGGCAGTTAACCCGGGTATACCCAGATATCTGGTGCTAATACACAACATTAAGAAATCAAGTAATTCTCGCAAAATGGCAAGGGCCCATATGAGGTAAGTGTCGAAAAAAAGTGAGCGAGTGAATTACAGGGTACACCACCAGGCAGAAGGAAGCCCTATCAAGTGGTAATCCATGTGAATTTGTTTTAAAACCCCTGGAAAAGATAGGGACCCTCTAGAAGCCCTGTGCGCCTGGTGGCCCAACCGGAACGCCAGCGGATTTTGAGGAAGGTCAAAGTGACGGAGACCCTGTCGCATCTTAGAACAGCAGTGAAAAACAGTTGCTTCTACAGAATAAGAGAATTTTATTTACAGAAATCACCCCAGGTCCAAAACCACAGTCACCCCCCCGTCGAGCCCCATGAGATATCACAGACCCCCAGGTAAAGGGTCCAATTTAAAACCCCTAAAGGGGTGCCCGAGGCCCTCCACAGGAGAATCAATTGCCGAAGGAGGTCCCAAAGGATGGTTGGCCCTAGGGTAAATCGAGGAATCAAAAAGTGGGTGGTCCTAGTCCCATAGTCCCCTCTTCCCGAAGCCCCATTTGGGAATGGCGATTCTTGTAACGTTTATTCGTAACCTTAACGAGGTGTCCCCTAAGGTAAAATGCCCTACCCCATGCCCCGGGTATATGAATTTGGATAGAGAGACTGGGTCAAGCCTCGAGATATCAACTGACCCTGGAAATTCTTACCAAAGGGTATTGGGCAGATTCCCATTTAATCAAAGGAGGCCCGAGGGAGAAAGACCCCGAGCGTTCTCCACGCCTGAAGGGTCCCTTTTTCAGTATGTCCCGGATGCCTTTTTTTTGGGTTTACAGGAAGGAAGCCCGGCCCACGGTACAGAAGTCCAATTGGACGGGTTGGTTTCCGTCTTCCACAGGAAATAGCGGCAGCCTTATCTGGATTTGACATAGTCCCTTTTAGTCAGGACTGGGAAAGTCAAGCTGTCTATAGGTTCGAGCATGTTCCTGGTTGCTTAAGGTAAGGCGGGTTTTTTCAACGTTAACCCCCAGCAATCGTCCATAGGGATGGAAAGAAAGCCCGATACCTAGGGTTAAAAATCGTGGGCGAGGATTGATCAAACACCTCAACTGAATAAAGTGGAAGCCATCCAAAGCTGGCCCCGTCCCCCCAGAACAAAAACAGGTCAGGGCATTCCTGGTATTTGTGGGGGTACTATAGAACGGGTTTTTATCCATTCCCCAATTCGCAGAGATAGGGTGCCCCTCACCCGACATGACAAAAGGAGCCAAGTCAAGCCCGTGATTAAATTGTTACCACCCTGATGCCTGAAGGCCTATTCAGAAACTTAAAAGACAGCCCTCCCTGTAGGACTGCCTATTGTTTGGTTTTTGCCCCCGGATTTTTTCCAGGGGTGGGGAATTTGTGGTCCAGAACAGATGGGCCCTTCCGGATGTCGGGGTTTAGGGCTGTGGTTGTCTCAGGTAGTAAATGGAGAAGAGCAACCCCGGTAAAGCTAGTCTGAGTAGGAAGTTGAAGAAAATTTACTCCGTAATCGAGAAAAGAGTGCCTAAGCCCATTATGTGGGCCCTGGATTCCCTGCGTTACTACCTACCTGGGGAGCAGGTTTTTTAGGTTTGGTGGTCAGATCCAGCACCCCTCCAGATGGCTAGAGAGGAAGAAAGTGGAAGAAATGCTTCCGTGTCACCCGATGGTTCTTGGCCCCTACAATATTTTAACTTTCTTCGTAAGAAACATAGGCCCCGGGAAGCTACAGGGTAATGGCAGATCGCCCTGTACAACTGCAATTGATGAAGTTAAAAAAGGTGCCAAGAACCATGTCCTTTGGGCAGAGGGGGAGGGGTTATGTAATAGAACAGAAGGATTGTGGTGACCAGAGATTATGTTCCACCAAAGGACCTGGCATTGGGTGATGTTAAAACCTATAATTTCATGTTTCAGCAGCGGTAGATTGCTGACATAACGTTTTTTCCGATAGTATGACTTGCAGAGCAAGTAGTCTGGGTCCAGGTTTTCACAGGAGCAGTCATAGAGTTGGGTAGGGTGACTGCTTTTCCCAGATATTCAGGGTCCATGCCCGGAGTTTGGTTGCTGTATGTAAGCCCCTGGGGAGAGCAGGTGGTAGAGTGTGATTTGATTTGTCCTGTAGATGCTGGAGAGTGCTTGGTGCGCAGCAGAAGTTCCCAGAACAACTACACAACGGGGCCCCCTCAGTTTGGAACAAGGGAAGGCTGGAGTGCCTGATCTGGACACAGGACCTGTTAAGTTGACCACCACGGACTTGTGTAAAACCAGCTTTTTTATTTCTCTGCATTTTGGCTGAATTTAAGCCCCACGTTTGTATTTGCCTGGTTATCTAAGGCTGAAAATTAAACGCATGAACAGTTTAAAACAGAGCTAAAAGGATGTCATGTGTTTAACCTAACCACCGAGCTTGATTCCCTTTACACGAGTATCCATAGTTTCCAGGTAGGGGGGAGAGGGAACAAGCTGGCTGCAGAGAACCAAAGTTTTTGTTGGCCGTGCATGGCGCAAGGGAGGAGTACAAGTACAGTTTTAAAGCGAGTATTGTCTCAGCTGAACTCAAGAAACCTTCTTCAATTGAAATGAACAGAAAGTGCCTTGCATTCATGGCCACCTCTCCATTTTCCATGGATAAGTTCAAGGGCCTGGTTTCAAGATCCCCTAGTTGGGACCTACACCTATCAGACATTTACAGCATATAATATTAATATACCATAACTGTTTGAGTTGTCGAAACCCCATTAAGAAAGTTTTCTCCCTTCGTCTCAGTATCATATAATGATTGACTTCCTCCTCCAGATTGTCCCTTCTTTCATCACCAAGGATCATCTGATCCCCTCTGTCCCAGGCATCATTTCTACCTTTCTTCAGGTATCTTATACATCTCCTCCTCCATGTCTAATGTCCTCTTCAGCATTATTTTTCCTCATTCAAACCAAGTATCATCCCTTCCAAGAAGGAATAACTCACCCGTAGGTGTGAATCCACTCTGCTCTCCCAGGAACACTATTGACAGCTAACAAACCCCATTAATCTTAGTAATCATTAGTCTTCATCTATTGTGAATAACTGGACTGTACTTATTGATGTTCCTCCCAGCAGCATCTAAAGAGTCACAGAAACGGCAGATTGACTGAAGAAAACACTGGCGCTGTGTACTGCATTCTAGGCTATTATGTCTTGCATACTAAACATTTTTTTCAATTATTCTTTTAAGCAAGTAAAATGGTTACATAATGGGAAGTGGTGCTAATTAAAAAGCCGAATGTTTCCCCCATTCAGCTGCAACTTGATATACTTCACCAAAGTGTCACTGTTGTGTTCATGTCTTTCAAAGAGATATTATCCCCTTAGATAATTTCTTGCCCTGGTTCCACTTTCCCAGGACCTTCTGAGATATTTATTTCCGTGATTCTCTTCTCAGTTTAACAGAATGGAACATGAATCTAGGAATGATTCTTCCTCTGGCCGAGTTTTGTAAAACAAACGAGAAAGTTATTTCTTCCAGGAATTACAGTTTTGAATCTATTGTCTGCGTGCTTGAGATTCTTGTAACTGTCTCATCCCTACATTCATCATTATCGTAATCTCAAATGGGGTTTATTCACTTCACAGCGCTTGATAAATTGCAGTCATAATGTACAAACAACTTAGCAGTTATCATACGGGGACAGTAACGGCAGGACCGGATTTACTGCCTGTGCTGCTATAGGCACTGGCTAAATATACCTTTTACACCCTGTGGAAGGGGCATTTCCATATTGTGGTAGCCGCATTTAGACAAAACACAGCCATATACGGTTAGTAAAGGGCGCACAGTTTTTACATGCAAAATCCCCATATGCCCCTTTAGTGAGTGAAGAGGTTTTTATTTTGTTTGCTGTTTATATTAAGCAGTTACCAGGACATGAGGGAGTGGCATACCACCATAACGGGTGTTGCATTTTATGCAATGGCAGAGTACAGATATATTACTACAGACATTGTTTGCGACCCAGTATACCTACCTACTAACCTACTGGGGAGCCCTATATTCCTACCTACTTGGGGAGTGCTCTATATATACACCTACCTAACAACTGAAGGGGTATATATACCTATCTTCTTCCTGAGGAGCCAATATACCTAACTACCTATTGGGGGGCTCTATATACCTGCCTACCTATTGAAGGGAACTTGTCTACTATGGGGACATATATAACTAGGTGCTTATTGCGGGACTCTATATATCTTCTTTCCTACTGGGGGGGGCCCTACATACCAACCTAAACACTGGAGGGGCTATATAAATACCTATCTACTGGGGGACCTATATACATACTGGGGGAACCCTAAATGCCCACTTATGGGGACACTTTATACCTACTTACCTACTGGCGGAACTCTATATACCTACCTACTGGAGGTTCTATATATCTACCTACTGAGGAGGCCTACATACCTACCTAATGGAGGCCCTAAATATCGATCTGCCTACTAAGGGAATTATATACCTACCTACCTACTGGGGGTCCTATATAACTACCTATCTACTAGGGGACCCTATACACTTAACTAATTTAGATCACTATATTGAGGTAATATTGGTCTTAGTTTAAAGGTTATATACACTGACTGTATGGTGGTATTATTTGGTTCTTGTATATTGTTGTTGGTAATATTGGTCTTGTTATATTGATTTGATTAGTAACAGTATGGTGGAATTAGTCACTATACGGTAGTGATATGTGGGATACTATTTGGTCTTTGCATATTGTTGTTATGGGTAATATTGATCTTTGTATATTGGTTTGGTCAGTAATATTATAGAAGTACTAGTTACTGCATACATAGTGGTGGCATGTGGTGAACATATGGGGTTATTTTGGGGCTTTTGCATATTTACTGACCCACAAAATAAAGTTAACATGTCAATTAATTTGTAATTAAACCCAAAAAAACAAAACCCTAAAAACAATAGTGCAATTGTATTTTTTTTCATGTTTACCACAAAAGATTTAGGGCGACATGTCAGATTTCGGCTGCACCATTTTTTGGTGTACTTTATGCCAAACAACTGTCGTAGCACTATTCTATATATATGTATGTACTGTCGTACACCAAAACTAGGCCATTTTTCCCGGCACACACTTTTGAATACACAAATCACACCTAAATTGCAGCTACGTTCTAAGATATCTATCCCAAGTTACAGCTAAAACTTTCTAGCTTTCCGAAACCCCTACGCCAATTTATGAACCCACATAGGCAAAATTCAACATTGGGGTGCACTATATCACTCTTTACCCACCTTAAAACTGGTGTGGCGGAGCCTCTTTTCTGACATGTCGCCCTTTTTTTTGGGTGAGGAACAGCAGACGCTTTGACTGTATCGGGCCCTGAAATTTCTGAATGCGTGTACCATGTAATCTACCTCCAGTTTTGTTTTAAATTGTTTAAAATAAAGACAAAGGTTTTTATTGAACTATCACCATGCCGGGGATGTAGCGGGCTGAAATTTGTTTGTTGCGAAATTCTGATGTATACACTCCAAACCCAGAGAAAACTACCGCACAGTAAACTCCATAAAAACAAAGCCAATAAATTATGGAATTGCATTTTTTCCCGTTCCACTTCACTGAAGAACTTTTTTGGGTTTCCCAAAATTTACAGGATACACCATTTAAAACAACCCTCCCAAAAACCAGCAGGTTTCCAAAGGGCAATTTACTCCCTTCACACAACCTCCATAGATGGGTTTTTGGGGGAAAGGGCCCCCCTCCTGTCTTAACCAAATGTTTTTAAGCTGCGGGGCTAAGAAGGGGTAAAAATAAAGATGCAGAAAAATTTAAACAAAGGGACAGGCAATTTTATTACTTTTATAAAAATAAACAATTTTTTTTCTGGACAACCCTTTAAACACATGAAAGAGTGAATGAATGTCAGAACATACTGTAAATTACATAAAATTCGTTTCACCCCCTTTGTCTTTGAAACTTTTATTTTAACATTTAACTTTGTTGAAGTTCACATCCTGAAGTCTTTTTGCCCCCAAATTTCCATTAAATAAATTGCTGTTCCAAAACTTGTGTATTTAACGGGGAGACTAGACGCACTTTTGAATTCAATCTGTCTTTGCGCGTTTTAAAAACATTAGTTTTAACGAAAATTTTAATGCGACACACAATTATTATCTTTTTCCCCTGGCTCAACGTGGAAAGGAAACGTTCAGAAAAAAAGAGCTTGTTGGGGTTTTTTAATGAAAATGGCTAAAAAAAAGGGAAACAACTTTCCCATTTTTTCACTTCTTTGGGTTTTTTCCATTTAAAATAAAAAAATTTACAGCTGATAAAAAAAAAAAATAAATTTTACCCTTCACTAAACCCCTTTCCAAGTTGCAGCTACCAAAAGGGGTTTCCCCCTTTCCTTTTTAGTATATTATTCTTTTGTTTTTCAAAACAGCTGTAATTTTAAATAAAAACCCTTTATTTTCCAACAAGCTTTTGTAACAAAGTTTTTAACTCGGGGGCTCCATATAATGTCAAGGGGTACATTGTATGTTGATAGTTGTTGATATCAGTCTTTATAAATCCCCTAATGGGTCTATCCCGCAATTGGGGTTTATATCATTTCCTTAGGGACAGATTCGGGCACTTTAAATCTGCCTATCAGGAGCCACATTTAAAAGGGGTTTCCGGGGGTTTTAAGATTTTATAGAATACGTAAAAAAGCATTATAGAAAGGGAAAAAAAAAAATTCCCCACCTTTATGGTGCTTTTCTTTCTTTTTCCTATTATTCATTTATCATTAACCACTTTTTTGCAGTGAAAATTTTCCCGATTGTTTATGAGTGTCAGATTCTCCGGGAATCTTTCTCAAAAACCCCCATTAAACTAACAATGTGTTGACATAATAAAATCCTCTCCACTCTATACTTGCTCCAGAAATATAATACTAGACTCATAGTCCTGTTTTTAAATTACGACTGCGCATCTTTTTAGAAGCTTTCACAAAAACCCCCCTCGAAATCGTCCTCGCCCCATTGCTAATTCTGCCATCAGGGAAACAAGATAAACAAACATTCCCCCTCCCCTTTAATCACTCAATTAAAAACTTCTTCACCTCAAACTACATGGAAGAGTAAATTTTCCACTACAGGGGGGTTTTTTGAAACCTCACAAACAGCACCCACAGAGTGATGACAAAACGTTCACTGAGGCCATGTGATCAATGATGTCACACGCTTTGCAGGGGGTGGGGGGGGGGAGAACAAGGCACTTTGCTTGGTTTTGCATAGCAGGACAGGTAAATAATTTTAACAAATATGAATTGAAAAGTTTAATATAATACAGTGGTGAGCCTTATAACAAATAAAAAAAGAACCCCTTTAAGTCATGTATGACTTTAACATGTTCATCTGTTCTTACAAAATCAAGTAGAACATTGCAGTGTACTTCTCACAACATTTTGCACCTTATGCAGTCTCGTTCCTCTCTGGGTGTCCTGTTAATACTACAGCACTGTGACCATCTAATTAATATACAAAGACTCGTAATTTATATATGAATACACACATGCTCAAGGTAAAGTATCTCCAGAAAAGGACCTATTGTTTAAATTATGCTTTTATCCCTAAGTGCTGTTCAAAGAAGCTTGGACAAGATGGCTGCCCCCATTATTATATACAGAAAACAGAATTAAAAAAATGTACAATCCGAAAATAAAAACAGCTAAGAAAAAATATGTATCAGTTTTTTGTTCTAATTAGTAGTAATTCCCTTTAAGTATATTCAGCTTTATATTCTTAACTTAGTGTTGTTCTTCCCTGACAGGTCTAAAGGAGAGAGGACATGAAAAACGAGGAGTAATTGGGAAAGATTAAACAACTAAGCCATCACGCATCAAGAGGACACAGATAAAAAGAAGTGTAGAAATTGATGCCGTTAATCTCTTTGGAGTGATCCATAGTTATATATAGCATTATAAGACTGTTCTTATAATTCAGCTATCATACTGCATGTTTAAATTATACCTCATTATTTAATTAAAGTGACTGCAATCATTTGTACCACTCATTAAAAGACAAAGACTACAACATGCTGCAAAGATACTGTACCGGTGACTATTTTTAAACTTTTTTGCAAAAGTACTAATTGCTAGTTGAAGGAATGTCTTTAGAGTTTAAGATAAATAATTTAAATTTTAATTGATCGGACTTCTATGGATGTGGCGATACCAATTACAGTGGTCAACAATGTTTTGAACTTTTGACTTTCAGGCTCCATATCTTACCATCCACTACAGATTTGAACGTAAGACTACCATCATTTAATAGACAATCATCTCAGCTATCTCATACATAAATTTGACTTGCAACTATTTAGCACATGCTTAGTTATGTAAATTCTTGACATGTAACTGCATTGTTGCTATTTTGCTCCTGGTGGTAGAACAAACTTATTCTTTTTGTATACTACAGATTATAACCTGTTCTCACATTTCCTAATAGCTCATTGTATTATTAGGCTGATTCCCAAGTGAAAGGTCACTGGTTTGAATTGAGGAGCAGCCATGAAGAGGATTTTCCAAGAAAAGAGAAACCGCATGAACCAGCTCATTGATAGTGGTCTCTGGGCCAAGAAAATTGTCAAACTGCTTCATGTGAGGCCCTGACAGTTGGAAGAATATGAAATGACATCCATCCACTCATTCCAAAGTCAAGAGGTGGACGTCCAGGCAAAATATCGAAGTCAACAAGTCGGCTCATCACAAGGTCTATCACTTCTAATGTGACAGAAACTGCAGTGGAGGTGGCTCGTATGCTTCATAATAGTAAGATCACAGACATCCATGCAAGCACCGTGCAACACGCATTATAATTTGGAATGGTGGCCCAAAATATCATCATAAGAAGTGTTGGCTTGAGTTTACAAAAAAACACGTGGCGCTGCTGCTGCGGTGTCCCCTTCACACTGGGTTAGACTCCCCTGTCCCGACTCCTGTAACTGCTGTAATGAGTGTTACGGTTACGGCGGTAGCTGCCACCTCTAAGTTTCACTCACCTATCTGTCTTGCACTTTGGCTGTTACAACAAGAGGCCACATCAGGGGTAGCGACTTGGGGGTTCCCTGCAGAGAGTTCTTCATTTTTCCTCACTACAATTCAACAATCAGAAACTATGCGAATGAATAGGACAGCGATAGGGCATATGCACTGCCAACTCTTATCAAATTCTATGGGATTGACAAATATAGTCCTATAGGCTTTGTCATGCCTTTAGACTTTGAATGGAGCAGTGGACTGAATGCTTAACCACTCAATTGTGGGAAAAATTCTTTAAATATTGCAATGTCTATATGTGGTAAAATCTAGTAGCTAAGCAAACTACAGACTGAATAAAGCATCTCATTTTACAACTTACAGTGCAAGTGTATTATCACTTCATTAACACTAGTAAATAGAGGACAATTGGTCTCAAATAAGACCGTGACAGAAGAATGTTGACAGGTGGGCATAGAGCAGAGCTAGCCATATGCATTAGAATAATGTCTGCCAAATCCACTGATTTTGGTAAGAATAGGCAACCATCTAATTTTGATGCCTCCCAACTCTCCTTTGATGGTAGGTTTCATAAGATAAGGATCAGGCAGTTGAACTTCAACTATCCTAACCTTTTGTTTTCAGGGATATAAGTTCCTTTCGGAGGAGTTTACCAGTGGTTTATCTTCCTTCTTAGAGATAAGTATATGCATGCTCAGCCAAGTCAAGTATGCATGAGTTTGGGGGAATCGGTATAGGTAGCTGTTCAGTATTCAGCCGACAGATATCTAATATATATAACCATTTAAGGGGCCACATTATTGGAGAACAGATGGTGTTGTCATTGCTGACAAAAAGTTCCAGGCTTTATTGACTTTCTTCCATTGATAAGAAGTCGAAGGTAGAGATGAAAGACAGTTCCATTGAGTACTACCTTTCGGATATTACAAGGTATAATAAAAATAGATTAATAAATAATATAGATATAAAGGGAATAAATTTCAACGTGCTAGTAACAGTTGTTTAAGAAAATAAAGAATTTTGTAAAGTCATAGATTTAAGCTGTACAGTACATTTGCAGTAGACAGCATAGATTTTAATGTCACCGACCCAAGTTTAAAGGAAAAGTATAGCACATCCAGACTGGGATTATATTTCCAATATAAAGTCTTTATATATCGCATATATTCTTGCAGAGATCTTAATAAAATCTTTTCTTTCAGATGAATCTTGTCTCTCATAATTGCCTCCTGGTTAGCAGACATTTCTAACTATAGATGTGTTAAAAATGACATAATTACATCATTTTAAATTAAGTTCAGACAAAAATCAAGACTGTTGTAAATCCTGGAGCACTCTGTTTTATGCATGTTGCCCTTGAGTATATATTGAGTAATACATTTTCTTAATGTATGGCTTTGTTCCCATATAGCTTACTAAAAATGTCTGAAACTCTTCTTCAAGGAAACTGGTGTTGTGCTATAAAGATAAAATGCTGTATCTGTACCATATCCCCTTACTGATACATGCTATGTTTAGGAATACATTGCGCACTGCATTAAATTTCCATTTAGGCATATTGCTAGGTGATAAAGCAGAATTAGTAAATTTGGTCCAAAGTTTCATCTATAAAATCTGTTTACCCAGAGTCAGACTGGCCACCAGAATACCAGAGGATCCTGAGATGGGTCTAGGTTATAGTGGCATAATGGGTCCTAAAAGTCTAATAGCACACAACCCCATTTGGAGCTGACCTTCTTATGATTTATAAATAACCAAAGGGTCCTACGTGGACAACAAAAATAGCAAAGATATTATTAAATGTGGATGTGCACATGTTTTGTGTAGATGATTTGTTCTGGTGGGCTCAAGGAACTGCAATCCGACACAGGGCTTTTCTGTCCAACTGGTACAGTTATAGATGGAGAAGATGATTTGGAGTATTCATTGATATCCTAACTAACTTATTTCCCCATTTTATCCATTTCTGATAATAATTGTCTAAACAAAGTTAATATTTTTCCAGAATTAAAATTAAATTTGTTGTTACGGAGATGGATATATATGGTGCATCAACATATGTTTGAAAAAAAACAATGTTCTTTTGTTACCATTTTGTACCTTTAAAAAAATCTGCAAAAAAAGAAGAGAGAGGGGAGACTTGGCATGTGTATGGGCCACGTCTTTATAATCCAAAGTGAGTTAGAGAAATACTGTAACACAAAGAGCTGTTACTTCTTTGAATAGTCTCTGATTGAAACTGGTGCATTGCAGAGAAAATACTGGAAAGAGTTTGTGTGAATGTGTGACTCTTTTGACACCTACACAACAGTGTTTCTTGGGTTCTTGTCAGCCCAGAATTCAGTAGGTGGTAACACAAGCTATGTAACTGGGGTGTGTGAGTGAAAAATAGATCTACTCCTTGCAGTTGCACCCAAGTAATGTACTTAGAAAGTGTGTATGTTACTGCTTGTAAAGCCAAAAATTTATAAAATTGTGAAAAAAAACAATAAAAAAAAGAATTGTACTGTAAATTCAGTTAATCCTCATTTGGTTTGACAAGTTTTTTTTCAGACGCAATCAATTAAGCCTTAGAGGTAGAGGCCATGGGCTCTTCCCTTTATTCCCCTATACAGGTACAGGAAACACAATTTAGTGCACATTTGGTTTATATAATGTAAGAGCAAAATCAGTGGAACTCACCAAAAATTGCACTTTTCTTTGCTTCATTGTCCAGTAAGGATAAAACAAACAGTGACATACACAGCTATAGACAGAAGGTAGTAGTGAAATCCCCCAGAGGCAGCAAAACTACAGCCATTTTGTGTGTGCGCAGTCTTCCTCGGGGCTCCATGGGAGATGTATCTCTGTCCCATATCTTATACCACAATATTTAAAGAGATATAGCTAATTAAATAAAATCAAACAAAGAAGCTAAAATTATTCCTACCATTTAAACCTAAGGGGTGTAATGCATTACACTGATTATACAATGGGTTTCTGCTTGTAACAGTTTAGTGTTTCTATCACATCCTCTCATTTTTATCATTATGATACCAGCATAAGTGAACTCTTTACTTTCACTATTGTTTATCACAAAGGAGATCAATCCGCCACCGACAACCTTTTCATATGGTGATTGACCGACAATATTTACGAAAATGTGCACTTAAAGCACAGATAGTTTTCCCTATGGAAAAATGTCCACAAGGACAAAAAATACTATATATTATGAGGGTGGATTGACAAGTGATAAAATCACAGATGTGATCATTAACCCCACCTATACACAGGGAACTGCCCGTGCGCATCTGTGCACAAAAAGAGCAATGGCGACATCTGTAATTAAAATGTAAAAAATCAAAATTCAAGACTTATATCACTTGAGCTTCATTTTTATACATATATCTTCAGATAAATGCTTGAGAAAGAAAGGTAAAAGGCTTCCGAAATGCCGCAAGGAATATGTGCCATCAGCCCTAAGGAAACACACTTAAAGGGGTTGTCTCGCTACAATGATTGGGTTTTAATTTAAAGATCTTTAAAAAACAATCAGCTTTGCAATATATGTTCATTACAAATGTCCTACTGATTTTGAGCTAGCCCTGTTAGTATTACTACATCAGCTCCTCAAATTTCTATAGCAGCCGACCTGTTGATCCTTATCTTACTGGCTGTCAGGTCTGAATGACTCATCACCTTTGAAGACAGGTCGGAGCAAGAGCCCCTCCCTCAACAGAATGCTTCTGGAGGGGGAGGAGGACTCTGGTGTCTGTGTCCATGCAGCCTGGATTAACCCTGTGTGTGCCTGCTTCCTCCTGCTCTCTACACAGATAGATGTGACAGCAGTGACCCTGTCTGTTACTATAATCATGATGTGTCTTTGGAACTGTGACTTTACTAATACTATAGAGATCAGGCATGTGAATACTTTATGTTCTCCAGTATAGTGAGACATCCTGAGTAATAGTAACACTGCCCTTGTTGTTGCTGGAGATGTGAGACTTGTAAGCTAAAGCAGGGGATATAGGAACACATGCATCCTCTCTGCTCTATTAGCACACAGCTTCATATTCCTCTCTACACTCCTAGATCAGCCCTCTCCTGCAACAGACCTAGGCAGGCACACACAGGGTGAACTCTGAGAGCAAACCCCCTCCCCCCCCCCCCTATAGAAGTTACGTAGCTGCCTGTGTGCTGATGGGAGGGGGGAGAGGAGCAGAAGAGACAGACCAAGAAACACGCCCCTCAGTTCAACTTACCAGGGACACTGACAGGCTGAAAGCTCGTAATGAGACAACTCCTTTAAGAACTTGGAAAGTTTCCCAATGAGGACATGAAGTAAAGGATTGAAACAAGCTGTTGTACTACCAGGTTTTTATGATTTTGTTACATTGCTACATAGCTAATATTTATATGAATATGAAGTTTGTATTTAGCTGAAGATATATATATATATATATATATATATATATATACACATATATATATAGATATAGATAGACAGATGTAGATATATCTATCTATTTATATATATGTGTATATATATATATACACATATATATATAGATCTCTCTCTCTCTCTCTCTCTCATATCTATATATATATATATATATATATATATATATATATATATATATATATATATATATATATCTTCAGATAAATACAAACTTCAGCTTCATATAGATATTAGCTATTTGAATCGGGAGGATGCCTTAAACCGAGGCGTACTCGTGTACTGGTGTACAAATGTAAGCAGCGTTTGGTGAATAATAAGGACATCTGTAATTATCCTTAGGCATATGTCTTTGTAATTAATTATCATTCATTATAGATTGTGTACAACCCCAAACCATCTCATCATGCAGATTCTTAAAGGGGTTGTCTCACTACAAATAATAGCTTTCAAAATGTAGGGAACACTAAATGAAGACGTTTTCCAAATAAATTGCTTTGTTCCTCTTTTTTTGTTAAGGAGCTACAAATGATTTTATCACCTTCTGAGGGCTTTCTAGTTTCCCAAGTGACTGACCTGTGTTCTCCTTCTCCCCTGCTGTTTGTTCTATCTGATAGCAGGGAGTGACATCATCACATAGGTCATGGGCAGCAGTGTGAAAGCTTGTGTGTTATCTGATCTTTCAGACAAAAGACAGTAATAACTCTACTGTTTTCATTAGCTCAGAAGCCTCTCCAGAGCTCAGAGAAGGTAATTTATTTAATCTAGACTGATAAACAGAGAAGTCTGAATACACTGAGCTCACATGCTAATTTCAGACAGCTTGACCAGGAAGTGACAGAGCAAAGCAGCATTATTTCATTCATACATCCTATGAAACTTTGAGATGAGACAACCCCTTTAAATCTGCGGAATGATAAGATGGGGGGAAGAAACACTCTGGATCTTATGTATGAAAACTGTGTAGCAGTA
Source organism: Phyllomedusa bahiana (assembly GCA_025379985.1). Lineage (NCBI taxonomy): Eukaryota > Metazoa > Chordata > Amphibia > Anura > Hylidae > Phyllomedusa > Phyllomedusa bahiana. The sequence goes on along the minus strand of JAODAL010006366.1, from coordinate 56,154 downwards.
AGACTGCATTTTTGCCCATGGCAACCAATCATAGCTCAGCTTTTATTTTTCCAGAGCCCTATGTGCAATGAAAACTGAGCTATGATTGGTTGCCATAGGTAAAAATGCAGTCTTACTGCTACACAGTTTTCATACATAAGGCCCACTGTCTTTTAAGGCCACATCCTCTGTCATTTACCCCCCTACCTCCACCTCCCACTAAAAAACAAAAGCAGAAATTCAGACAGAGATGAAATGAGACCATAGAGATTTCAAATTAGAATGAATATTCAGCTGATTAAAATATCATACATCATCATACATTATACACAACCGCCACTAGCTGAAAATAATTACAATAAGATTTCTAACTGTAAGTAGCTCTGGTCTAAGTAGCTTTTTAGTAAACTACATTATATAATATTTAGATGTCCATTCAAGGGGTTCCAATCTGAAACTAAAAAGTGTCAGATGTATAGTTTCAGAAGCAGCAGAAGTAGAGGTGTCTGATTTGTGGCATATTTGTAATCGTGAAAATAAAGAGCACAGTTCTGCACATAGAGACTGTGGTAGGATATTTCATGATTTCTAGTCTGTGTGTTATATACTTGATAACAGTCCAGAGCACTATGAAAATGACACCTACTAGAGGCCAGTCCTTATTGGTGATTAAAATTTGTTATTGCAATAAATCTTCAACATCCTAGAAAGGACAATTATTGTTTGTCAGGTAATAGACGAGATTTACCTCTTTATCTGTCTTCTCTCCATGTGCTGACTGTTGGGGCAAAATAAAGTTTTTTGAATCCCGTTTATGTGGTTTTAAAATTAAGTTTTTCACAAGTTTTTTAATTTGTAGAGACGATGAAAATTTAAATGAGAAAAAAAAAATTGTTGGTAAAAAAGTTTTTAAATTGGGTTTCTTCTCTCGGGCTCCGTGTAAAATCTTTCCCTATAACCAATTTTTTTATATCTCCCAAATGCTCCCAACACATACCGAGCAGCAAGAAAGGAAACATTATACGGAAACAACTAAAGCATTTGAAAAGGGTAAATCAAGAAAGGGGGCAAGATAAAACATTCCCTAAAAGCTATCCTGTGATCCTCAACCTGCATTTCAACATAGCCCAGGGCCCCCTTTTTTCTTCTTCAAATTTTCTATAGGCAGCAATTTAAGCCTCAGCCCCAATTTGTAAACCCCCAGGCAGTTTTCCCGGGGTAGTTTTTTCCCAAAGTGAATATAACCCAATTAGGAGGGAAAAATAAAGGAACCCAAATAAATGAAAAAAGGAAACTTTTTCCCTGTGTTTGACAAAATCGTTTCTCATTTCCATTTGTATTGCTGGTGTTTACAAAGCTTGTTGAAAAATCAGTGGCCATTTAAAGGGGCCTTTTGTAGCATACGGGATATTTGGAAATTGCCCGGGGGTGGGGGAATTCATTATGAATTGATTGAAAACATTAGAACCTCTGTTTGTATTTTTCAAATCCATTGATTTATATAGACATTGTCTATATACTTTTTTGAAATAAATTTTTTCTCTTTTTCCCTTTTTCCCCTTTGACCAAAATTAAACCCGATTTTTATGGGTTTAAAAAATGAAACACCTTTTTGCAAGAGAACTCCCTTTCAGAGTCCCTTTCCCTTTAAATCCCCGCGGGAGGAAAATTAAAACCCCTTCCCGACATAGGGCGTATGGAAAACCCCCTAGGGGGAAGTGACTTCCCCGAAAAAGGGGAGGGTTTTCCATACCCCTGGCGATCCCCCGCGGGTTTTGCGGGCGACCCAAACCCACATCGCAACATGGGCCCAAGCGGAAAAAAAAACCCGCGGGCCCCGCATCCTTTATCACCCCCCCCCCCCCGGGAAAGTGGGCTCCGGCCCGGGTGATTAAACCGCTTTCATTACCGCAGCCTTTCATGGCACCGATAATAAAGCCGCAGGCGGGAAAGGAGGGGACTCCCCCCTGCCTGTCCCCGTGGGCTGCCCGCACTATAGTGCCACCGATCCCCTGTCTGTTTTCCGGGGAAGTAAACCCCCGGGGGGGGTTCCCGGGTCATCAGTGACGTCACCTTTCCCCCCAAAAGCTTTTGTGGGCATGGGTGACGGGGCCGTTGTCATGGCAACCAGTACACAGTACGAAAACTGTCCCTTTTGGCCCCTGCTTTCTAAAAAGCAACCCTGATGATTGCTGTTAAAGAAAAAAGTAAAAAAAAGGGAAAAAACCCGTAAAAAAAAAATGCCCAAAAATAAAAAAAAAAGAAAACACAAAAATTAAAATAAAAACTTTTTACACCCCCCTTTTTCCCCCTTTACAAACGGAAATTTCGCCCAAAAAAAGAAAAAAAAAAATTTAAAGTACCCATATTTGGTATTGCCCCGGTTTGCGTAAACGACCCCCCCCCGAAAAAATCTTTCATGTAAATTAAACCCCGTAGGGTGAACGCCATAAAAAAAAAAAACAAAAAACATCACAGAATTGCGTTTTTTTGGAAACATCCTGCAGCACAATAAAATTTTGAATAAAAAGCGCCAAAAAATTCAAAAACCCCCAAAAGTTGAAACCAATTAAAACTTCATTTCACCCCCGCAAAAAAAATTTCCCAACATGCCCTCTGAAATATGGAAAAATAAAAAGTTATGGGCCCAAAAAAAACGATGCAAAAATTTTTAAAAATTTAACACAATAAAAAACCACTTTTTTTTTTTTTTTTAAAGGCTTCCAAAATTTCAAAAACTATAAAAAAAAGGGTACCGCCATAATGGGTTTTCGACCCAGGGGAAAAAGAAAACTGGTCTTTTAAAATACTGCAATGAGCGCTTTTTAAAATAAAAAAAAAAACACAACGGGAAATTGCAGTATTTTCTTCACCCTCCCTTTCCCCCAAAAAACGGATTTAAAACTGAATAAAAAATTCTTGTCCCCCAAAAATTTCCCAAATAAAAACTAAACCCTCTTCCCCCCAAAAAACAACCCCCACACAACTCCGTACCAAAAAATAAAAAAGTTATGGGTCTCAGACTATGGCGATGCAAAGAAAGTGTTTTTCCTTTTTTGAATAAAGTGTTTTATTTTTGTGTAAAAAACATAAAAAAATAAAAAAAAAAATAAAAATTGGGTATCGCTTTAATCGACGACCTGAAAGAGTAAAAACTAGTTAAAAGTCAGTAAAAAATGAAAGGTTAAATTTTAAATGGAAATTTTTAAAAGGAACCTGGGGGTTTTCCCCAATGTGTTTTCAAACCCGAAAACAGCCTCTTAGGTAATTGTAAAGATCCCAATTCCGGGTAAATCAGACCCCCAAAACCCCTTTTTCTCTCTTGCCCCTTCTATGCCAGGAAAAACATTCCTTTTTAAATTTTTAAACCGCCCAAAGGGGCCCTACTTTTTGAGCATTTGGGAAACCCGCGGTTTAAAGCGGAACTCCCTAGGGACAAAGATCACAAATGCTGCAAATGGCATCCCCAAGGGGTTTTTCCCTACATTTGGAGCCCAAATTTGGGCTGCAGCTCAAACGATGTAAAAGGCAATGGGTGGGTGTTAAGGGGGGCCAGAGACCGACCGACAAGTGTGAATGAAAAAAAAAAATTTAAATTTTGATGGTGTGAATTATGACATAGAGGCATGGCATGAACCCGGGAAAACACTTGAGAGAATACTAAAAAATTGAAAGGGCGACTTCTATTCCTTTTTTGGGCATTGCTCATTTTTTAAAGTATACTATATAAAATATACTTTAAAATTTAAAAGGTTTGAAAAGTTTTAAACCTTTCCCAATCATTATTGGGCACAGCTGAAAAGGGATCCCCCTTAAAAAGTTTTTTATTTGCTAAATTTCCGGGTTTTCCTCCTTTTAAATTGTTTTACTCTCTAAAATTTTAAGTATTGTAAGTCTCGGTAGAACATGTGAGAAAAGTTTTGGGTTTTTGTCTTTTTGTGTCTTTTTGGGGAAAATTCTAAAAAAAAAAAAAGCCTTATAAAAAAAAAAAATACAGCACGGTGACCGCTGTTAAAAAATAAAATAAAAAACACTCCCGGGAATTTGCTGTATTTTGTTCAAAATGGCCCCCCAAAAAAACCCTTTAAAAAAAAAAAAGTGATAAAAGCGGCATTTTGCCCCCCCTAAAGGGTACAATAAAAACTTTAAACCTCACCCCAAACCCAAAAAAAACAACCCCCAAGAATCACCCTCCGTAACAAAAAACTAAAAAACGTTATGGCACCCCGGGAACAGAAAAACATAAAAAACGAAATTTTTTTTATAAAACCTTTTCTTTTTGGTGTAAAAGTAAAAAAACCCATAAAAAAAAAAAAAATAAAAAAATCTATACCTTTTAAGAAATTTTGTACCAAAACCCCCCAAATTTAAAGAAAACCTGTCTTTTTTAAAACGCAAAAGGCAACGCTGAAAAATTAAAGCTCAAAAAACAAGGGGGGAAATTGGTTTTTCCCCTCATTTTCAAAACCCAAGGGAAAAAAAAACAACTTTGTAAACACCTGTCCCCCCAAAAATTTAAACAAAAAAACCTCTGGGAGGGGAACTATAAAGGCGGGGTTGAACCCCAAAATAGGTTGATTTAAAGGGAAGGTTTTTCAACCTTTCTGGTACTTTGGGGGTTTTGTATATGCGACAGGGCCCCCAACCAAAATCTGCATTCCAAAACCCCAAAAGTACGCTCCCCCCCCTTTAAACCCCCCCGGCCATGCGCCCAAAAAAGCAAAAATTTACCCCCCAAACAAAAAGGGTTTTGCCGAACTTGGAAAAAATTGGGTGAAACCAAGGTTTTTTGGGTGTTTTTTTAAACCAGGATTTCCTTGAAAAAAATTAAACATTTCAGCAAAAAAATTTGCAGATTTTTGGGAAAAAAAAATTTTTTTTTTTAAAAACTTTTTTCACAGCCTAACCAAAATTTTTTTGTGACACACCGGGTTGGGGGTTTTATGCTCACTAAAACCCCTGGATATATTCCTTAAGGGTTGTATTTTTCCAAATATGGGGGTATTTTTAGGGGCTTTTTATTAAGTTTTGGAAACCTAGGGCTCCGAAAAAAACCAAAAGGGGCCCCTAAATAAAAGGGTAATGAAAAAAATCAAGTCCAAAAAAAGGTGCTCCCCTATTCGGGGGGCTTGGGGTTGGGGCCCCAAAAATGCCTGGGGCCACATAGGGATATCTCTAAAAAGGCAGAATCGGGGGGAATCAATATAATTGGGTTTTTTCCCTGATCACATTTTCCCGGTATTCTTGTGAACAATGTATAAAAATTTTAAATCGAAAAAAAAGGTGAAATTTTAAAATTTCATTTCCCCACTTGCTTTAATTCCTGGTGAAACCCCTAAGGGTTTAAAAAACTTCCTAAATGCGGTTTTTAAAATACTTTAAGGGGTGTAGTTTCTTAGATGAGGGCATTTATGGGGTATCTAACATACAGGCCAATCAAAATCACGTTAGAACTGGACTGGTTCTCTAAAAAATGTATATTGCAAATTTTGTTGAAAATTTGAAAATTACTACTAAATTTCTAAGCCCCCTAATGTCGTAAAAAAAAAAAAGACATTTAAAAAAATGATGCCAAACTACAGCAGACATAGGGTAGATGCCAGTTATAAACTATTTTGAGTGGAATAACTATCTGTCTTACATGCAGAAATTTTTTGAAGTTTAAAATTGGTAAATTTTTCAAATTTTTCACGATTTTTTGATATTTTTCACAAATAAACAAACATTTTTTGGACCAAAATTTCTTACTATCTTAAAGCACAATGTGTCACGAGAAAACAATCTCTGAATCACATGGATAGGTTAAAGTGTCAAAAAGTTATTCTCACATAAAGTGACACATGACAGATTTCAAAAATAGGGCTCTGTCAGAGAGGCCAAAACTGGCTCCGGCGGTAAGGGGTTAAAAAATGGATTAACTATGGATTACTAAGAAGATAGCTTAAGCAAAAGCAGACTAACATGGCATAGAGAACATTTGTTTCGACATCCATTATCCGGCACAGTAAACAAACTCGAACGGTATATATATATATATATTCTTGATTTGGAGGAGGTAGCAACTTGGCAGGATTTTCCTAAATACTCACTCATCATTTGGTGCCGTGACTTGGAAACAGAAACACCCCTAGGCAGCCCACTGGTCTCGCACCTTATGAGATATTATTCTTAGGCCCGCCTAGGTTAGGACAATACTATCCACAACAGTTGAGTGCAGGGAATGATAACCTTGTAAAATATGTCATAAGTCTGTGTAATGAATTGAAACTCTCCCATGCCGCAGTGTTTTCCTCTATTCCAGATCCTGACTCAGATCAGAGCACCCACAAAATACAAACTGGAGATTTTGTGTGGGTAAAGAAATATGTCAGAGATTCTCTGGAACCTAGATTTGAAGGACCATACCAAGTTCTTCTGGTGTCCCCAACCTCAGTGGAACTAGAAGGAAGACCTACTTGGGTGCATGCCTCACACTGCAAGAAAGCTCCTGGAGCCGAGAAATCATCATGAATCACTCCTTTATCCTTTATTACATTTGTGTTTTGGGTGTGTGTGAAAATACAAGGTGAACGACCCATGTGGTTTGCTGTTTTATTCAAAGCTTGGGATCAGAATAAACCAGGACTCGAACCAATAATATCACAAATAAGGATAAACAAAGGTGTAGATTGGATAAATAGTATCCATTATAACCAACAGCGATTTGTAAACCACACCCAAGATATCCTGCAAAGCATAGTTGAGCAAGTAGAACCCATATCAATCATGGCCTACCAAAATAGACTAGCATTGGACCAGATCTTAAAGACACTCACAAGGGGGGATTGTGAGAAAATAAATTGTGAAGGTTCCTTTAGGAGTGACCGTTCTTGGCTTCCAGACCCTAGAATTTCTATCAGTCTTGATCCCTGCCAACAATTCTTCACACACTCTGCCCCAGGATTCAGCTTCGCTTCCTGTCCTTCCTCAAGATAATCCTATAACCAAGGACCGACCAATTTATGTGCCTTTTAATCCCTCTCAAGTCAATAACCTGTTGACCCAGTTACCGGACCCTGACAAGATGCCTATGCCATTTTACCGTGCTATTTCTCAAATCCAAAAAACTTACTCAGCAAACTGAAAAGACCTGTATCATGTTGCTAACATAAAAGCTGGAGAGTTCTTCTGGCCGATCATAAAGTCTGCTCTGCAAGAAGATACTGTGGAAGACACCTGTGCTTACTCATCTGGAGAAGAGTTCTGCCGCAGACTTCATTCCTGGGCCAAAGAACGTTTAGCCGAGTCCTCAATCAATCTTTTCAACTCCACTCAAGGCCCCGATGAAACTGTACAAAAATTCTACAACAGATTGTCTGCATCATTCCAAGACAATGGTCTTGACTTCAATACTAAACTTAATTAACGTTTACTGGCATCCACGTTTGTTCAAGGCCTACTTAAACCAATTCGACAATATTTTGAAACTGTTCGCCCCGAATATGCTGAACTGCCAGGAACCGAACTTCTCTCTATAGCAAAGGCCCAGAGTTCCTTGCTGTCTCAAGCCGATTCCTCTCATCCATTGAAAAAGACTTCTAAGGTGGCCGTTTTCCAAGAACACGTTCCTGATCCTATACTCTATAATCAACCTATGCAAGTTTACCCTGGATATTCTACTACAAATAATTCACGTTTTTTGAACCGGACTTCGCCACAAGGACGTGGCAAACCTCACAGGCTCTGTTTCATCTGCCAAAAACCTGGTCATCTGGCCAGAAACTGCCGCTTCAAAGCCCACGACGACAGCAGAAATCTTGCTGCTCCTGGACGACAACATTTTCAACAGAATTCCAATCAGGTCCAAATGCAGTTACAAGTTTCTGGACCACCACAGACAATATTTAATCAACAAGCACAATGCAGATCTATATCTCAAAATAATCCTTTCACTAGACCTCCCACCAACTACCATCAATTCCAAGAAGCTTATCCTGATGATGCGGTCAACTGGCCACCACCTCCTCCTCCATCACAGTTCACTTCCTACCCTCTTCAAGCATAGGATTTCGGCAAGCCTGTGTCTACTGTCCTTGTCCATTCAGCAGAAAATTCCTCAGTAACTCATTCTGGACCTGTTTTGACTGTCACTCTTCCCATCAATGGCCATCAACTTCCTTTTCTTGTAGACACAGGTGCAGCCAGATCTGTCCTAAAAACTTCTGATATTCCTCCGGATGTCATCCTTTCCCCAGATTACATTTCCTGCGTGGGAGTGGATGGACGCCCAACTCAAACTCGCTTGACCTATCCTGTTCCTGTTGGACATCATGGACTCCTATCAAGACTACTCGTTTCACCTACCTGTCCCACTAACTTGCTTGGAGCAGATCTTCTTCAAAAAATGAATGCTACTATCAGATATGATTCCTCTGGAATGTTTTTGGACTTTGATTCTCCTGTATCTCATGAACTCACCTGCGCACTCGAAGCTCTCCCAGCTCTTCTTTTGTCGTCCACGATGCCTTCCATTCCTCATGATATCTTTCCATAAAGTCTCTCCTGAAGTATGGGCACAAGGTCCCGATGATGTTGGCTTCCTTCCTGTGCACCAGTCCATGTTTTCCTGAAAGCTGGCGCTACACCTCCTCGCTTACCCCAATACCCCTGGAAGCATGACCAAGAACTTTCTCTGGAAAATCAAATCACTGCTTTCCTGAACAAAGGGGTGCTCATCCACTGCATTTCACCTGCTAATACACCCTTGTTCCCTGTTCACAAGAAGGTTGTCCCTGGTGAACCACAAAAATATCGTTTGGTTCAAGATTTAAGAGCAGTGAATGCTGTTACTCTCTTTGAGACCCCTGTGGTCCCCAAGGCGCATGTACTTCTCAGCCAAGTGCCCTCACTTGCTACATGCTTCACAGTTTATAATCTCTGCAATGCTTTCTTCAGTGTCCCTTTACACAAGGATTCTCAATATCTCTTTGCTTTCACTTATCGTGGTACTCAACTCACCTGGACAAGATGCCCTCAAGGGGCCCAGAATTCTCCAAATCAATTCACTCAAGCTCTTCATGCCTGTCTGCAACCTTGGATGCTGGAACACTCTGAAGTACAACTCCTACAGTATGTGGATGATATTTTACTCTGTGCTCCTGACCTTCCTACCTGTGCATCAAGTTCTCTCAGTCTTCTTCAACATTTAGCATCCATCAACTGCAAGGTTTCTAAGTCTAAACTGCAATGGTGTTGTGACAAAGTTGTTTTTCTTGGACACTGTATATCTCAAGGCACAAAACACCTTACTGATGACCGAAAGAAAGCTGTCATGTCCATCCCTTCACCTACCACTCTCAAACAACTACAGGCATTCCTGGGCCTAATCACATACTGCCGACAATGGATACCCAACGCATCTAGCCTGATGCAAAATCTCTATGCCTCTTTCCAGGACATTTCTTCAAACCACAGACTCGCACCTGAGGCAGAGGCCTGCTTCCTGAGACTAAAAGAACTTATTCTTGAAGCTCCTGCTCTGGGTATCCCGGACTACTCACAACCTTTCCACCTCTTTCTCTCCGAACATCATGGCCATGCCTCTGGTGTTTTGGCTCAAAAACATGTAGATCATATGAGACCTCTAGGATACTACTCATGCAAGATAGATCCTGTCGCACAGACTGCTCCTACTTGCCTCAGAGCTGTTGTCGCTGCACAACTCCTTCTTGACAAGATTCAAGACATCATTTTGGGACATCCTGTGACTATCTTGGCACCTCATGACCTTCAAGGGATCTTGAAACAATCCCAACAACCTCACATCTCAAAGCAACGTAATCTTCGACTACAATGCTCATTACTGATGCCTGAAAATTTAACCTTAAAGAGATGCACTACCCTCAACCCAGCCACCCTGCTTCCTCTCTCAAGGGGGGAAGATGGAGACCCGAATATCACACAAGAAGAAGATGAAGACACTTCCGATGATCATGACTGCCTTGAACAGATGGAGGCTGAAACTTCCCACCTTCCTACTGTCTCTGTTTCCAAGCTGGAGAACCCTGATTATGTCTTCTTTACAGATGGATCCAGATATGCAGATGAACAAGGACGATTCCATACAGGATTTGCTGTGGTTACCTTGCATGAAACCGTAAAGGCTGCATCTTTACCTTCGAGTATGTCAGCCCAGGAAGCTGAACTCTGGGCTGTAACAGAAGCTTGCAAGCTCGCTGAAGGAAAGACTGTGAACATATACACCGACTCAGCCTACGTGTATGGAGTGGCCCATGACTTCGGCCTGAAGTGGGCCCTGCGAGGTTTCCAGACAGCTAGTGGAACGCCAATCAAGAACCAAGAGACTGTTCAGACCTTGATGTATGCTCTCCAGCTGCCGGCCCAAGTGGCTGTCTTGAAAACCAAAGCTCATGGAAAAACGGAGACAGAGGAGGCCAGGGGAAATTACAACGCTGATCAGGCTGCAAAGGCCGCAGCCCTCCTCCCAGTAATTCGAGAGAAAGCAGGAGTGGCTGTATACGTACTCACAAGAACAGAGAAAAAGAAGCTAGAAGAAAAGAAGAAGATAAAAGAAAGAGAAGAAGAGGAAGCTAAGAAGAATGAAAAGGAAAGGAAAAAAGAAGAGGATGAAGAACAGAATCAAGGAAGAAATATACTGAACCCAGGTGCTGACCTGCTGAGACAATTTCAAACCCAAATAAGCCCAAAGGAAAGGAGGAGTTGGGAGGAAGAGGGAGCTGAGATGCAGCAGGATGGATTCTGGAGGAAAGAAGATAAACTTTGTCTACCAAGGGCATTATATCCAGCTGTAGTCCAATGGGCTCATGGCATTACACACAGAGGAACAAACCAAATGATTTCTTCCATTAACAAGATATATCTGGCACCGGGAATTTCGACCACAGCAAGAAATTATTCCAAGAGTTGTGAAATATGCAATGCTTGTAACCCAGGAGGACTGGTACAAACGCCACAAAGGCATCTGGCCAAACCATTGTACCCCTTCCAACGGATCCAGATTGACCACATTGAGTTGCCCAAGAGTGGAAAATATAAGTATGTCCTAGTTGTGGTGGATATGTTCTCTTGGTGTCCTGAGGCCTACCCAGTCCCTAATATGACTGCAAAAACTACTGTAAAAAAGCTGCTGACTGAATTAGTGTGCAGGTTCGGAATCCCAGAAGTTATAGAGTCTGATCAAGGACCTGGATTCACAGCAGAAGTAACCAGAGACATTTGGAAGCTAGTTGGGGCTGACCTTGGATTGCACACCCCATACCATCCCAAGAACTCGGGGAAGGTCGAGAGAATGAATGCCACACTTAAAAACAAAATCCTCAAAGCCAGTAAGGAAACATCACTTCCGTGGCCAGAAATCCTACCCATCGCCCTGTACTCTGTCAGAAACAACCCTAGGCAGCCCACTGGTCTCACACCTTATGAGATATTATTCTTAGGTCCGCCTAGGTTAGGACAATACTATCCACAACAGTTGAGTGCAGGGATGATAACCTTGTAAAATATGTCATAAGTCTGTGTAATGAATTGAAACTAACCCATGCCGCAGTGTTTTTCTCTATTCCAGATCCAGACTCAGATCAGAGCACCCACAAAATACAACCTGGAGATTTTGTGTGGGTAAAGAAACATGTCAGAGATTCTCTGGAACCTAGATTTGAAGGACCATACCAAGTTCTTCTGGTGTCCCCAACCTCAGTGAAACTAGAAGAAAGATCTATTTGGGTGCATGCCTCACACTGCAAGAAAGCTCCTGGAGCCGAAAAATCATCATGAATCACTCCTTTATCCTTTATTACATTTGTGTTGTTTGGGTGTGTGTGAAAATACAAGGTGAACGACCCATGGGGTTGGCTGGTGAATTCAAAGCTAGGGATCAGAATAAACCAGGACTCGAACCAATAATACCACAAATAAGGATAAACAAAGGTGTAGATTGGGTAAATAGTGTCCATTGTAACCAACAGAGATTTGTAAACCACACCCAAGATATCCTGCAAAGCATAGTTGAGCAATTAGAACCCATATCAATCATGGCCTACCAAAATAGCCTAGCATTGGACCAGATCTTAAAGACACTCACAAGGGGGGATTGTGAGAAAATAAAGTGTGAAGGTTCCTTTAGGAGTGACCGTTCTTGGCTTCCAGACCCTAGAATTTCTATCAGTCTTTATCCCTTATTTTTCCAGTAAAACCAATTTTTCCTGGTTTCCCTATTATGGATTTCCAGAAATCAACAACCTGTCACTGCTAGGGACTGCTCTAAGGTAGCACCTGGCGGTCACCTGGCGGTCATGTGGTCAACAACTGTCATCCTCACCATCAGAGGCAATGTAGAAGAGGCCGGCGATCGCTTAGTTACGCCCCTTGGAGCAAGCCTGGCAGTGATGCAGCGGGTTTATTACCCGCTCCACCTGTCCCTGTAGCCATCCAAACATGGTGAGACATATCCTAGTTTAAGTTAAATAAGGGTAAGAGGAGCAGAGTTTAATGTTTTAGGGGGGACTGTCAGGTGTGGGAATTCCTTGAAGAATTGATCGAAAACATTAGAACTCTGTTTGTACCTTTCATATCTATTGATTATATATAGAAATTGTCTATATACTATTTGCTTGAATCATTCTCTATACCCATTTCCCTTGACCAGATTAAATCAGATATTATAGGCTTGAAATGCACAGCTTTTTGCAAGAGAACTACCTTCAGGATGTACCTGTCCTGAATGACGCTGAGGACATTAAAAAATGGATTCACTATGGATTACTAAGAAGATAGCTTAAGCAAAAGCAGACTAACATGGCATAGAGAACATTTGTTTCGAGATCCAGTATCCGCCACAGTAAACAAACTCGAACGGTTTTAAACAATTTGAACGGTTTAACATTGTGCAAAACATGCAGAAATGTATATTACCATATAAAGAATTTGTACTTGATTTCTTACTTAACTCGTCCCATCAAATGTCAACTAACCAATGGTCAAAGAACACATACTGTGACAAATGCTTACGTAACAAGTGATATAAAATCTCATGTACTTCCCTGTATTAAACAGAGTTATATTATCCATCACTCTGACTGGATAGCATTACTTGGGGACCCCGCTGTTTACAGCAAATATATATATATATTCTTGATTTGGAGGAGGTAGCAACTTGGCAGGATTTTCCTAAATATTCACTCATCAGTATGGTATACTATTAATAGTTAAAAATGTTTAGCAATGTTTATTAATAATTGCACTGTTTTCTGCTATAATTACACTAAGGCCGTGTTCACACGGCTTATTCCCGACGGATTTGTGAGCCGTATTGAGCTCACAAATCCGCCGTGAATAAGGGGCGGGACGGGGGCGGGGCCGGAGCGCGGCGGGGGCGCCACGCCCGGCCCCATAGACAATACATTGTTTACGGCGCGTCCGCGCCGTAAATAATGTGCATGTCCCTTTCTCCCCCCGCGGCGGATCCGCCGAGCGGGGAGGAGCGACGGATTCCACTGTTCTCTATGAGAGCAGTGGATTACCGTAATTGCTGCCGCGGATTGGCGCCGTACTGCAGCGCAAATCCGGCACGCAGTACGACGCCAATCCGCGGCAAAATAAGCCGTGTGAACGAGGCCTTAGAATATTCTAGAAATGACCCCTATTTCACCCCTGTGTGCAGCCTGTACCTTCTGCACATCTGTGGATTGTGTATAGTCATGCTGTTTTGCAGAGATGTAACCAGCTGCAGTCACTTTGACGATTAAAACCATGACAACACAAGGTGAGGGTAGAATAGGAGGTTATAAGATAGGTATATTGGTTATTCTGTGTCTCTCCAAGAGAGCTTGTCTCTCTATTGGAGTTAGTGAATTTTTACCACTGATATCCATCTTCAGGGTATCGGTGCCTTCATCTGCAGCTGTCAGAGAGGCAGTCCATCATGCTATCCTGACTTAGGCAGTACTGCATCTGGACTCGGAGGTCAGCTTTAAACACCTTTTCTTCCCTGGCCGCATGGGAGTGGAGCGATAGGTAGCTATACGATGGACTGGGTTTAGGAACATCACCCTGCCTTGGTCTACAGAGTGGCTGCAACTGGAAGGACAGTGTTGTAACATGAAGGATGCCCACTGCCATGTGTATAACAACTTGCTAAGGAAAGTAAAGAGGCCTTGGATGATTTGCAACCATTAACCCTTTGTCTCCTGCTTGCTTATTTCTGTACTGTACATCAAGGGCACCTCGCGTACCATCCCCAGCTGGAAGTTGAGGGAGAGACCACCAACAGAGCATGCCGTAGGGGAACAACTACCACCAACATCTGAAAGTGCAGACCCCCTCTTCAATGATACTCGTGGAGTGTGAGAGGTGCAGTTGAACCTCAAATTTTCATGTCTTCTTAAGTAGCAGAAGGTGCAGATGGGGACCTACTATACTCATTTTTTTTAAACTGCTTTGGATATGCTGACCAATTTTTGCTTTTTAGACTGTTTGCATGGCGGAGTGGCTAGTCCCCATTTTGGTTGTGCACTCCGCCCATTCACATAGAAACTGTTTTTAACCAATGCAGAGTGTAGCTTGAATCTTCTACCCCTGAAAATATGGAGGTCTGAACAGACACCAAGAGAGGTAACATGTCAGAGTAGGTCCCCATCTGTATTGAAGTGACCTTGTCGCGGTAGATGGACATTTACAGTTTTGATCAAAAATATACACTAAGAACCTCAAATTTTTACGTATTCTAAAGTAGAAGAAATGCTTTTTGAAAATATTCCTATGTTCCTTTTGACTGCTTTTAGTGCTTGTAGAGTGCTACTGATATTGTGTTGTGTTTGCATTTTATGATCTGTTAGTCTTGATCTTGGGCTCCCTGCTCTTCTGTAACTTTGCAGCTATGTTTTTACATAATGTGTAGCTCAAAAAATAAAGGAAAGACCTAAAATATAACTTTTAATAATAAATATCTAAAATACCTACAAATGAAATATTCCAGTTTACACAGACAGAAGGCCCATAAAAAGGCACAAAAACACCAAAAGATAAGGGATCTAACCCTAGAAATCCCTTGTTACAGGATATACTACCCCTACCTTTCACAATACAGGTGACTTGCCCCAAAAAGGGCGTCACTGTCAGGAAGCTACCCCTGAAGTCCTATAACACCCTAAATCAAATCCCGTCCCAACATGTTTGAATCCGACTCCTTGTTCATACGGATATCCACAGAGGACAATAGAGTAAGAATGATTGAGTACAACAAAATCCTATATTGGTTTGAATAATCAAGAAAAGCCCCCATATACAAGGGAAAAATATTTTGATGGACATATAAGTGATAACAGACAGTAGGAACAGTATGGACACCTATTAAAAATAAATCTGATGTAAAAAAAACGGTGCTGACGAAAAATATACGCAATATAATAAAGTTGTGTATATTAACCAAGCAGTATAACGTAGTCTCAAAACAAGTAAAGTGCATATGGTTTCACTGATAATGGAAGAGCCAACGCCAAAATAATGATTTTAGAGACACGTGAAAACTTGGAAGTTCAACATAGCAGGTAATTAACTTACATTGCCAAGAAATTCAATGGATAACACATTATCACATTGGTACAACCAGGCTTACCTTATTAAAGGCAATAAGCGCCATAATATGCTTCAAACATCTCTGCTAGGTCTCAGTTGAGCATTCCGCAGCTGGTAATATGCTGACACACACAACGCTTCTGCTGGATAGACTGGAGATGCCGAACTATACGTGTGCCGGCCTTTTAAGCGCACAATAATGTGTCCAGCCTCTGATGTGTTTGACAGTCGCTTATATGTCCATCAAAATATATTTCCCTTGTATATGGTGCTTTTTCTTTATCATTTAAACCAATATAGGATTTTGTTTGTCCTCAAATCATTCTTACTCTATTGTCCCCTGAGGATATCAGTATGAACAAAGAGTCGGATTGAAACATGTTGGGATGGGATTTGAGGGATATTTAGGGTTTTGTAGGACTTCAGGGGTAGGTTCCTGAGAGGAACGCCCTTTTTGGGGCAAGTCACCTGTATTGTGCAAGGTAGGGGTATTATATCCTGTAATTAGGGATTTCTAGGGTTAGATCCCCTACTCTCTGATGTTTTTGTGCCTTTTTATGGGCCTTCTGTCTGTGTAAACTGGATTATTTCATTTGTAGGTCGCTTTATTTTAGTTATTTATTATTAAAAGTTATATTTTAGGTCTTCCAGTTTATTTTTTGAGTTTCAGTTTGACTAAGAGATATTTCTCCTTTTTAGGCAAAGAATACTTACTTTGCTATTGGTATTGGATTTAATACATAATGTGTAGCTCACAGCTGACCAGAAGATGTTGGGCAGATGAAGAGGATGAGCCTGATTGCTTTAATTTGAGATGGAGGCCTGTGTTGGGCAAGTAAAGGCTGAGATGCCATGGAGAATTAGGAGATGCTGTAAGATGAACAGTTAAGACTCGTATACATAGTCATAAAGGCTTAGAAGCACTGGTGAAAGATTATATGTGCTTTATTACTGATGCCAATGATGTGTTAGTGACCAGAACCAGAGAGACCAAATGTATATAGCTCCACTAGTCTATCAAATAAGGTACAATACCCACTTACCTATAGCAGTTGCAGAATGACGACCATGTAGAGTTCACAGTGGTCCATGGACCAAAGAAAGTGTGCATTACTTGTAGCATCTCTTGGACAATATGGTCACTAGAATCTCTCTGACAATACCACAGCTGGGATTACCACTTTGCACACAAGGGCTTAACATCACTGCACCCATTGACCGGATTTCAGACTCCTTTTACCACATGCTAAAACTTAATTTTTATTAATAACATCTTAAACTGTTTAAAGGATTTCACTAAGGGTACAAATTAAAATCATTGCCATGCCTGTATGTGTACTGGATTATATTGATGTAGGATACATCAACACATCTATAACTGATACAAATCAGTGCATACTTCATGCATGCAGGAAGCAATGCAACTTAACTGTTCAATGACCAGGGTACATGCTGCTAGTTTCCGACACTTCAAAATGCTTGTTCGTCTGTTGTGGCATGATTAAAAATAGAAGACAGGAAGAATACTTATCTCCTGGACACTCATGTTGCATTCCAGTGATCTCAGCTGTAGCTGTGAACGTTCATCGTTCACGTGAAGCCATTCACAGGCTGCATCGGGCATGCCCCAACAGACGAACATATATTTTGAAGTGCCGGAAAACCCTTTTAATTATCTTTTAAAGATACAAAATGCTCTGCTGGTCAATGTTCATTAGGTCTGTCAGTGTAAAACTGAAAGACATTTTAGTAGACCGTATAGGGCCAATAAGTATACAAAAATGGCAGACCTGGAAGTTTTCAATAGACTCCAGGCTGCCATGGAAACCCATCGTAAACCCCATTCACACTGTGAGGGTCCTAGTAGGGTGAGATAGGGAATAGCCAATAGGTCTCTACTGACCACAGCATAGAAGCGATTAAACAGAAAAAAAATCAGCGGTACCTTCAAATCTAGACATTAGGGCAGGCTCTTCGGTTTCACTGCTCTATCCCTCAGCGGTCACCATAAAAGGGCATATTGGTGGTAACCAAAGAATTTGACGGAGTTGTTAAGTATTAAAAAAAAAAAGGGTCTAATATTTTTGCCAAAGAAGCACAACTCTTGACAATGGACTTTCTGGTATTGCAGAGAATCCCCATTAAAATAAATGCAACTGGGAAGCAATACAAGTGCAATGGTAGCACTGTGTTTAAAAAAAAATGCAACCTTTTCTTCCTTATCTCCTTATCTCAATTTACCCATTCAGTTTCGTTAAAACAAAATCTTTCACCAGTACATTTTGACCTGCCTTCTGCTAAATGTGAACTTTTTCATTCTACACAAAGGAAAAGGCTTTTGCCAATCTTTACTGCATTAGCTATGAAGATTTATTCTGATTTATAGAAAAAAAAAAAACTTCAAAGACCAGAAGTGAATTTCTAATCAAAATGCATAGTACTCAACTGAAGCCTCTGCTAACCGCTTTGGCCTGTATATCAAATAATTATAATAAGTCCCTAGAATTATAAATAAATTAATTTGAGCATTCAACAGGATGATTTGAGTAGAATAGCAAATAATGAATTTGTTCAAAAAAAGAGAATTTGTCGAAACCTTTAGTATAAGCCAGAGTAAATTGAAATACAGTGTAAAGAGCAATGACTATTCTGTGAGGTATTTGAAGGTCATAGGCTCATATGTTAAAAACTTTCAAGAACACCGATCTATTTTTTTTTCTAGTTTGTCTCATGACAAGAAGTTTAAGGCCAAGTAGAAATAATCTTATGATTTTGTCACAATTGTTTCCTATCTGTCTACTTGTGTGATACTTTACCTTTAGGCTGTATCTACACGGCAGACTGTAAAATACTGTTTGGATTCTAATTAGAATCCAACCAGTATTTTATGGTAGGTTTCGTTTTTTTTTACGGTAATTGGGATATTCAGATAACTTCGGATTTCCAGCGCCCTCTCCCATAGAACAGTCCTATCATTCACTGTTTTCCATCGTATTATAGAAAACGGTCGCTATTTCCGTTTTTGGTCAGGATTTGCGCACGTTAAATCTGCGCTGAAAATCTGTGCTTCAGTAGACGCAAATCCGTCGTTTTAATTACGGTCAATGCAATGTCTCTCATAGAGAACAGGAAAAACCAGTTCGTCCTTCGTGGAAACAGCCACGGGGTTGTTCAGGAAAGTGAATTGCACGTAATTAGGGCCCCCCCATAAACGCATTGTGACGGGGCGGCGGGAGCGGCGCGTAAGCAGTCCGGCCCGGCACCCGTCCCGTCCCTTACTTCACTGGCGGAGCGGTCATACGCGCTCGACAAGTCCGGTGAATTATCCGGTGGAACAGAGGTAAGTCTTTGGTCGATATTTCAGAATGTAATCTACCGAGCAGACATGGGCGTTTTATAATTGGCGAAATTTGGGCAATAGTTTACGTCGGTTTAAAAAAGACCAGTAATCAGCCCATGTGAAGACATAGCCTTAGACTTCATATATGATAAATATGTCCTTTGTACCCTACTTTGAGAGGTTTGTAGGATATGGGTTTTCTTTTTAGAGAACTTAAACTGTTGAAGGGTGACCCTATGTGCTGGTATTCATATTAACCATACTGCAGATGTTATTTTTTGTGTTGTTTTGGAACTGAACTTCAAGGCCTGTTTGCTACCAGATATATCACATCTGCAGAGAGCTGAGTTATCATATTCATTAATTATTCCTCCAAAAGTTTTGACAATAACTTTGCATGAAGCCTTGAAGTTCTGATTGCTATCTATTTGAATACCTCCACTTCCCTTTCAGTACAGTACTCTCCTGATGCATTAGTGTCAATGGAAATTATTTGTTGGCTTCAATGTCATAGGTGTAAAATAAATCTTAATATTTGTTTATATATATATATATATATATATATATATATATATATATATATATATATAGTAGCAAAGTGACTACCGGTAGTTGCCTGTTTCTGCCACTAGGTGGAGCCATCCTGGTAGAGACACGCCACCAAGAGCCTGGGCTTGGTGGGGGGTGCCAATTGTTATCTGTCAGCAACACTAGGTTGCTGACAGCTGTATATAGCATGGATGATATCCAGCCAGTATGGGTTGGCTTCCCCGGAACAGCTGCAGATGGGTGGGTGGCTGTTCCCGTGTCCCAGGTCTCCAGGTTTCACGTCGGAATTTGGGCCAGATCCGGGATGGCTATAAAAAGCCTGCCTTTTCAAGTGATCGGGGGGTGTGACCTGCTACCTGCAGTTGGAGCAGCAAGGGAGCAAGTAAGGAAGGCTCTTCTTACCCCCCCAGGCTGGAGGGAGCCTGAACCAGCGGTGACTGGTGGTACAGCATTTCGTTGTGGGGCTGGACGCTAGGTCCAGATCATGATAGCTAGGGGAAACTATTGGTTTAGCTAGTGGCCAGACGGCCTAGGATTTTGTTTGCTCTGTATAATGGTTTGTGCTGGGGTTATCAACCTGTGTCAAAATAAAACAGGCTGATTTAAGAAGAAGACGTTGTCAGTGCCATCCGTTTACAAGAGACGGCGATCCCAAAGAGCCAAGCGTGACCAAAATGGCGTTTCCAAGCATTTAGTGAGGCATTACATATGGTGGGGGGATGGGGATTTAAATTTCCACTGAATAGACCTAGTTGGCATCTGCTAAGTAGAGGCGCAAAAAAGGCAAAAAAAAAACTTACAAGCCGTTCGTTTCGGTGCTCTTCTTAAGGAAGAGTTCCCTTCCTGAGCTACCGATGCCTCCCACAACAGCCAGCCAGTATTTTTTCTCTACTCTGCACTGAAGAGGGACAAAAATCCCGAAACAGCATTGTCTGTAGATGAGAGATACTGGCTTGGCTAAAAAATCCTTTTTGCTTTCTCAAGACTCAGTGGGTCAAAAGCAAATTGAGGATTTGTTACAACCAACAAGAGGCGCTGTGGGCTTCTCAGCCCCTTTCCCATAATGCCTTGTGATATGCAGATGCTAAGTAGAGGGCGAAAAGGCAAAACAAAAACTCTACAAGCCGTTCGTTCGGTGCTCTCCTTAAGGAGAGATCTTCTCTTCCTGAGCTACCCGATGCCTCCCACACAGCTAGCCAGTATCTTCTCTACTCTGCACTGAAGAGGGACAAAAATCCCGAAACAGCGTTGTCTGTAGATGAGAGATACTGGCTTGGCTAAAAAATCCTTTTTGCTTTCTCAAGACTCGGTGGGTCAAAAGCAAATTGAGGATTTGTTACAACCAACAGAGGGCGCTGTGGGCTTCTCAGCCCCTTTCCCATAATGCCTTGTGACCTGAGGTTGTAGGGAAGAAGTTGCCCCAAAATAGGAGCTTTGACCCCGGAGGAAGCCTGGGTAATGTGAGAAAGCCCTACGGCCTTTATCAGAGGGGAGGGATGTGTAGCAAAGTGACTACAGGTAGTTGCCTGTTTCTGCCACTAGGTGGAGTCGTCCTGGTAGAGACACGCCACCAAGAGCCTGGCTTGGTGGGGGGAGCCAATTGTTATCTGTCAGCAACACTAGGTTGCGGACAGCTGTATATAGCATGGCTGATATCCAGCCAGTATGGGTTGGCTTCCCTGGAACAACTGCAGATGGGTGGGTGGCTGTTCCCGTGTCCCAGGTCTCCACGTTCCATGTCAGAATTTGGGCCAGATCCGGGATGGCTATAAAAAGCCTGTCTTTTCAAGTGATCTGGGGGTGTGGCCTGCTACCTACAGTTGGAGCAGCAAGGGAGCAAGTAAGGAAGGCTCTTCTTACCCCCCTCTCCCCCCAGGCTGGAGGAAGCCTGAACCAGCGGTGACTGGTGGTACAGCATTTCGTTGTGGGGCTGGACGCTAGGTCCAGATAATGATAGCTAGGGAAGCTATTGGTTTAGCTAGTGGCCAGACGGCCTAGGATTTTGTTTGCTCTGCATAATGGTTGTGCTGTGCTATCAACCTGTGTCAAAATAAAAACAGGCTGATTTAAGGAAGAAGACGTTGTCAGTGCCATCCGTTTACGAAAGACGGCGATCCCATGAGCCAAGCGTGGTCAAAATGGCGTCCAAGCATGAGTGAAACGTTACATATTGTGGAGGATGCAGGCATCATTGGCACTGAATAGACCTAGTTTGCACATTATACGTGGCACGTGCGAAAGTGCATGGGACTGCGACAGCCAAAAATTTAAAGGGCCAGCAGTTTGACATTGTTTGCAGTGGAGCAAGAGACTTTGTCCATTGCCTGGAGCAACCGTCTCGAGAGAGAAGGGGATGCGCCCCAGTGAAGAGACTGTGTCGCTGCCAGGGTTTTCTCTCCCTCGCCATGGGAGAGCTGATACAGTATTTTGAGCGGGCCATTGCCCTGCTGAAGGAAGATATGGCCCAGCTGCCCTTCAATTCCCCGCAGCATCAGGCCTGTGCCGCGGCCATCCTTTCTTATACCACAGCTATACAGGAAAGGAAGGCTCAAAAGACGGTGATCCCATGAGCCAAGCGTGGCCAAAATGGCGTCCAAGCATGAGTGAGGCGTTACAATATATATATAATTAGAAGATTTATATATATTATATTTAGATATATATATTGTGGCAGAGCGACCTTAGACAGTCGCAGGGTTGTGCCACTGGGTGGCGTACAGCAGGAGACCTGCTGCAGACATGCCACGAAAACCTAGTTTCGGTGGGGGAAGGCAACCATTTAGCATCAGTAACCCTAGGTTACTGACACATGTAGTTAGTATGGCTGCTATGGGGCTAGTGATGGGTTGCCTTTCCCGGGTCATAGCGTTGGGTGGGAGGCCGTCCCCACATTCCAGGCCAAGTTTTGGGCCAGTCCCTGGATGGCTATAAAAGGCCTGGGTCTGCAGGTGTTATGGGGGCGTGGTCTGCTAGCTGACAGTGCAGCAGATGAGCTGGAGGGAAGCTCTTGCCCCCAGAGAATTGAGACAAGCCAGGAACCATTGAAGACTGGTAAAGGTGTTTTGGGGTCTGGATGCTAGGTCCAGACGACTGATAGACAGGGTATGTTATAATGTTTAGCTAGAGGCTAGACGGCCGAGGTTTTTTATCTGTTTTGTTTATTGCTGAATTCTGTCAACCTGTGCCAAAATAAAACAGGCTGAGGCCAAAAAGAAGAAGCCTTTGAGTGCCAATCTACTTACCCAAGCGGCAATCCGTGAACTAAGACCCCCTGAGCCGGTCCAAGATGGCGGCCGAAATGGAAGTGGAACGTCACATATGGTGGAGGTATGCAATGGGCAAGATTGGCGCAGTGTTGCAAAATTGGCACTAACTGGTGTGTGCATGAAGTGGTGCAGAAGAATTCTGCAAAGTGCATAGGTGTCACGTTGTTGTATAGGTGCCAAAAAGGATTTTATTAAAGAAAACAAAAACATACAACAACACAAAAATAATAACAAAAGGTGGATCCTTGGGAACATGGAAACAAGAAAACACAGAGTCCAGGAACACAGCAGAAACAAATAAATCCAAACCTTTACCAGGCAGGACACTGACTGTCCAGAGGAATGTCCAGGAAAAACTCAGAGGAGCAAAAACAGGAAGGACTTGTCCAGGAAACCAGCATGTCACTAAAATCTCAGGCCCAGCCTCTAGACAGAGGCTGAACTAAGTAGCTGGGACTGATTACAGATGTACTGCACCTGGAAAGTGCACAAAGGCAGCAATTAACTATTGCTGTGCTGGAAGGCATAGCCTCAACAGAACAGCCCCAGGGTCAAATGCCAGGCAGATCATGACAGTACCCCCGCTTTTTGGGGAGCCCCCCCCCCCCCCCCTCCGGACCCTCAACGTGCCCTATGGAATCGGGGTCGCCGCCAGACGTGGCGCTGCTGGGCACTGGGTCGCCGCCAGACGTGGCGCTGCTGGGCACTGGATCGCCGTCAGACGTGGCGCTGCTGGGCACGGAATCGCCGCCAGACGTGGCGCTGCTGGGCACGGGATCGCCACCAGATGTGGCGCTGCTGGGCACGGGATCGCCACCAGATGTGGCGCTGCTGGGCCCGGGCTCGCCGCCAGACGTGGCGCTGCTGGGCCCGGGCTCGCCGCCAGACGTGGCGCTGCTGGGCCCGGGCTCGCCGCCAGACGTGGCGCTGCTGGGCACGGGCTCGCCGCCAGACGTGGCGCTGCTGGGCACGGCTCGCCGCCAGACGTGGCGCTGCTGGGCACGGGCTCGCCTCCAGACGTGGCGCTGCTGGGCACGGGCTCGCCGACAGACGTGGCGCTGCTGGGCACTGGGTCGCCGCCAGATGTGGCGCTGCTGGGCACTGGGTCGCCGCCAGACGTGGCGCTGCTGGGCACTGGGTCGCCGCCAGACGTGGCGCTGCTGGGCACTGGGTCGCCGCCAGATGTGGCGCTGCTGGGCACGGGCTCCTCGCCAGACGTGGCGCTGCTGGGCACGGGCTCCTCGCCAGACGTGGCGCTGCTGGCATGGGCTCCTCGCCAGACGTGGCGCTGTGGGCACGGCTCCTCGCCAACTGGCAGCAGGCACCGGACAGGCAGAAAAAATTTTGGGGTCAGGCATCCTAAATGTCTCAGCTACTGCTCTAAAACATTCAGCAAGTTTAAAAAATCCACGGCCAAAACTTGGACAGGCCTGTATCCCGAGGATCCCATTATTATAGGCCTGAGATTATTTCACGTTGTTGTATAGGTGCCAAAAAGGATTTTATTAAAGAAAACAAAAACATACAACAACACAAAAATAATAACAAAAGGTGGAGGAACGTGGAAACAAGAAAACACAGAGTCCAGGAACACAGCAGAAACAAATAAATCCAAACCTTTACCAGGCAGGACACTGACTGTCCAGAGGAATGTACAGGAAAAACTCAGAGGAGCAAAAACAGGAAGGACTTGTCCAGGAAACCAGCATGTCAGGAAAATCTCAGGCCCAGCCTCTAGACAGGGGCTGGACTAAATAGCTGGGGCTGATTACAGATATACTGCACCTGGAAAGTGCACAAAGGCAGCAATTAACTATTGCAGTGCTGGAAGGCATAGCCTCAACAGAATAGCCCCAGGGTCAAATGCCAGGCAGATCATGACAATAGGACTGCTGAATATTAGCTCTGGATGAGCAAAGATGTTTCTGAAGAGAGGAGGTGCACCTTTTTACAGACTGTTTCTGTGTGCGAAGACTGCCTCAGTGAAGAGAGTGTCTCTGGAGAGACAGGGGACATACCCCAGTGCAGAGACTCGGTGGTCACAACTGGTGCATAATGAGACCCCAGTGCAGAGGTTATGTGCGTTAAGAGACTTGCTGCAGCAAATTAAAGGGCCCAAAAGGGCCCGATTGTGAATTGTTTCTGTTAAGTGACTGTGAAGCTCAGTGGAGCAGGTGGTGTCCTTAACGAGAGATACACACCTGAAATGATACTGCGGATTGTTGGAAACAGACTGCTGGTGTGAATAAGTGTCTGTTTCTGCATAGAAAGACAGCACACCCAGTACAGAGACTGTGTTGCTGCTGAAAATTTCTTTTGCCCATGGAGGAATTGTTGAAGTGCATGCAGCATGGAAATGCCCAGTTAGTCCAAGCATTAGCCAAACATAAGGCCGAGTGTGAGCCAATTGGCCATGTGTGAGGCTATGAGGAAGATGGCCGCAGGGGAAGACGTGGAGGTCTTCCTTGCAGCTTTTGAGCGGGTAGCTGTCAGCGAGAGGCTACCCACAGAGCAGTGGGCTGATGTCCTGGCGCCCTATCTGACTGGCAAACGGCAAGGGTGTACTGCGACATGTCCCTACAGGACACTAAAGACTACCCCAAACTAAAAGTGCAGATTCTGGCATGTATGGGGTTAACCAGAACTGGTTGTATGCAGAAGGATGCAGAACCAACAAGGTGGAAGTCTGTTGCTGATGGCAACCAACCTGACGACTGTATGAGGGGATGTCCTGTGGCTAGGAGGCCTTGTTGTCCAGCAGAGTATGCATCAACTTCTGGAGAGGTGGAGGAGCTGATAGACCTGCATGCTGCTGTTGCCACGGGCAACCACCTTCCTCAGCAGGAGCCTGTTACCACCAGCCAATAGAGGGAGCCATGTTGGAGGTGCCACAGAGTGGAGAGTTGTGCTCCTGACTGCACTCTCAGGAGGAGGCCGGAGAGATTGCAGCCCCAAGCCCTGGAGCTCCAGGTGGATGGAGCCCCGCCCCAGGCTGACATGGACAGTCAGCAGCAGAGATCCAGACTGAACCCAGACATCATACCTAGTAAGACTGTTCCTGTTATTTATGAGACGGGTTTTGAGACTGTCTATCAAATCCAGGATGTGTGTGGTTACCAGGGTGGCAAAATGGAGGCCCAGACACACTGCCAGGCCTTGGGAAGAGTCCTGAGGGTGTTGAGACTGTGAAAGATGGACCTGTATAGTCTAATGGACTCAGTATTTTACCTGCTGTGTTGTCTAGGGGAGTTGACAATTCAAATGTTGCTTCCTGTGGTATAAATGCTATGCCCAGGGGCGTTGCTAGGGTCCCAATACATCCGGGGCCCAGGCCCTTTGGTTATGTTCACACAGCTTATTGCGGCGAGTATGGTACACACCGCAATACGCTGTATGTTTTGGAACCACACGCTGCTCCCCCTGTGCATACAATTTGACATGTAATCCATAGCTCTCTAGGAGAGCTATGAATTACCATAATTGCGGTGCGCATATCGGGCGTATTGAAGCGCAAATACGCAGAGAAATGCGCCCCGCAATTTACGCAGTGTGAACATATATTCATACATACACACACTCAGACAGACAGACACACACTCAGACACACACACACTCAGACACACACACTCAGACACACACACACACTCAGACACACACACACACTCAGACAGACACACACTCACACACACACACACTCAGACAGACACACACTCACACACACACACACACTCAGACACACACACACACTCAGACACACACACACACTCAGACACACACACTCAGACACACACACACACTCAGACACACACACACACACACACACACACACACACACTCAGACACACACTCAGACACACACACACACTCAGACACACACACTCAGACAGACACACACACACACACTCAGACAGACACACACTCAGACAGACACACACACATACACTCAGACACACACTCAGACACACACACACACTCACACACACACTCAGACACACACTCAGAGACACACACTCAGACACACACTCAGACACACACACACACACACTCAGACACACACTCAGACACACACACACTCAGACACACACACACACACACACTCAGACACACACACTCAGACACACACACACACACTCAGACACACACACACTCAGACACACACACTCAGACACACACACACACACTCAGACACACACTCAGACACACACACACACTCAGACACACACTCAGACACACACTCAGACACACACACACACACTCAGACAGACACACACTCAGACACACACACACACACACACACACACTCAGACACACACACACTCAGACAGACACACACACACTCAGACAGACACACACTCAGACACACACACACACTCAGACACACACACACACTCACACACACACTCAGACACACACTCAGACAGACACACACACACTCAGACACACACACACACTCAGACACACACACACACTCAGAGACACACACACACACACTCAGACACACACACACACTCAGACACACACACACACACACACTCACACACACTCAGACACACACTCAGACAGACACACACACACTCAGACAGACACACACACACACTCACACACACACTCAGACACACACACACTCACACACACACTCAGACACACACTCACACACACACTCAGACACACACACACTCACACACACACTCAGACACACACTCAGAGACACACACTCAGACACACACACACTCAGACACACACACACACACACACTCAGACACACACACACTCAGACACTCAGTACAGTTTACATTCATGAAGATATTGCTGTTTCCCTCCTATTACACTACGCAGTCCTTGTCTCTGCAGGGAGGCTCCTCACTCACTGGAGACCTCCGGGATGTGTGTACCTGTGGGAGCTGCTGAAGCCACGAGGACAGGGCAGGACACTGCAGCTGCAGGAGATGCTCCGGAGCAGAGATCACAGCAGGGGGCGGAGCCTCTCACTGCCGGACACTGTGCTGTGCTCCGGATCTTCCTGCCTCTGGCAGTGTGAGCAGCCGGCGCCCCCTCCTCCCTCCTCAGCCCCGTCATCTCCTGCAGTCGCCTCCCTGCACCTAGCAACCATCCTGAGCACGGACACACAGCTCAATAGAACGTCGGTGCTGCAGCCTGGAGCCGGCGGTCTGAGACTCGGGGCACAGGCAGCTTTGTTCGGGGCTTGTGCCCCGAATAAACCTGCCTAGCGACGCCCCTGGCTATGCCTATTACAAATGCTACTATTGGGTTAAATATACTTGTAACCAATAGCTATGTCCCACAGTCAGAGCAGGGGGATGTTAGCAGTAGGACAAAGTTAGCTCCAGTTACTGCGGCCCTGTATGAACAAGCGGCTAGAGGTGCTGTAGCAGGGAGCAGCTCAGGTCTGCCCTTGGAGGTTATGGCTGTCAGGGCTAGGTGTGCAGTAAAGGCAGAGTGGGAACTAGCTCCAGAAGCAGTGCCAGCCCCAGCTGTAGAGCAGACAAGCTCAATTGTGCCCCTAGAGGTCATGATTGACAGTGCTGATATTATAGCAGAGAATGTGTGTCTTGGGGTGTGTGACAATCTGGAGGCATGGGTTAACACTACAGGCTCAGGTGGAGCTAATGTGTCCTCTGCATTTCCTGTTGGGAAAACCTGTGAATATGAGTGTGCTACCGCTGTGTGCGAAGTGTCTGGAGTCCAGTTCATAAATGTGTCTACCAGTGACCCCAGCGAACTGTGTGTACCTGATGGTAGCCTGCAAGTTGCAGGTAATGCGGGCCCAGGGAATGATAGCCATCAGTTCTGTTTGACTGCTGTTGGTCCCAGAGAGGAGCTTTCATGTTTCAGTGGGCAGCCTGGAAGGGAACAGGAGAATCCTGGGAATCCTGGAGAGCAATGTGTGACAAAACTAGTTTAATGAGAGTGTGTCCAGCTCCTTGTAAGGTGTATGCATGCATGGATGACGCCTCAGAGAAGGATGAAAAAATCTGTGTAGAGAAAACAGGTGCCGTGACAGAGCTTGTGTGCAGCCGTGGTCAGTAGATCCCAGGGAAGGGGACCAGTGATGGAAATCCAGATGGTGCCACTACTGGGAATGAAGAGGATGGGGGTGCTGGAACCTGTAGTGCAGCTGTGGTCACTGGCTCCAATGATTGCTGTGTTTGCAGTAACTTTTACTGCAGTAGCCAGAAAGACTGCAGTGACAGTTGTGAGAGGCAAGTGAGTGCGTTTGAATCCTCAGATGGTAAAGAGGTGCCTGGTTCTGATACAGCTGATACATTTTCCCCAGATGTTATGGAGAACAATAGTAATAGTATCACAGAGGTGGTATGTCCTGTGGTTTGTGGAGACCTACGGGTGGGTGCTATTAGCAGCCAGATGTCTGCTGCCCCTACTGGTGTTGAGAAGGTGACTGAGTTGCCAAATGTGAACACAGCCAGTTTGGGTTATGAGTTGGAGAACCATAAGGAGGTTAGCCTGGCTGCTAGGGACTCCAGTGCATGGTATGACCTTGATAGTGAGCATGATATAGAAGTGACCCATATGGAAACTAAGAGTTCTCCCTTAGAGATGGTTATGGGGATGGGAAGGAAAGGTCTCCACACATTGCTGCCAAGGGTCTGCTGCTAAATGGAGCAGGTGAAAGCTGTGCACAGGGGAATGTGTCCTCTGATATTGCTGAGGTCCTGATTGCAGAGCAGACATGACTTGTGGCCCCTGTAATGCAACATAAGCTTCCTCAAGTGGTCAACATACCTGCGGCGGGCTGTAAAGCTCATGTGAGTGCCAGTGACCCCTGTAGCCATGCAAGGATACTGCATGAAAAAACGGCAACAGATCATGAAGGTGGTCTTCCCACTGCTGTAAGTCATGTGTATGGAGGGACGAGCAAGTCTTCAGACATTAGAAACTCACTTGGTAAGGAGGCTGAGATCATCGGCAGTGCTTTCCTTGATGTTGCGATTGTCTTCAATAATGATGTTATTATTGACCTACAGGTTAAGGGTGGCACAGTTGGTCCTACTGCAGTGGAGGTTACCCTCACTGAGGTGGTCAGTGAGGTAGATCAGATATCCTCTTTCTGGAACTAAGTGACAGCTAGTAGCCAATAGGCGGAGCTTCAGGGTCCAGAGAAATTGTAGGCTATATCTGACCCTAAGAGACAGGAGATGGTCAGTGAGGACCAGAGGCCTGGTGATGATGATGAGGTAGCAGGTTTTGGAACAGGTGCGCCCCTAGGGGCCATGGTGGATAGCGACCCTGAGAGGTGTGCTGTCATTACTGCTTCCTGTTGTCACGGTTCACGCCACGGTCCCTGCTATGGACCGTCAGCATGCCCGTGTATCCCGTGACCTGGCCGCTGCTGCCCCATCCTCTGGTGTCGCTGGCTCTTGTCACTCACCTGCCCTGATTCTTGGCAGTCTTGCAGCTGTTCCTGCTGGCAGGTCTGAGTCACCATTGCTTCCTCCAGCTCCCTGGAGTCCTGTGCATACATGTGCTCCCTCTAGGGGCACGCACGCGGCACTGCATTTGAAGAGTCAGTGACCTGTGACCTCTGCCTTCATAAGGAACTTCTTTCCTGTGCTCTTAGTCAGTTCATTGTTGTGTTTCTCCTGCATAGAGCTTGACCCCTTGGCTGCTGCATTGCTGCTGTAACCTTTACGTTTATCCTGTACGTTTACCAGTTCCTGCTGAAATCCTGCTGTTGCACCTGTCTGCTAACCACCTGTTAATACCTAGCGTCATACCGAGTCTGCTAACATCCTGAGACTGTGCCATACGTTTACCGGCTATGCCTGTGGTGCCCTGTTCTCTGTTCCAGCACCGGCTATCCAGACCTGCACTTCAGCTACCCACCACGTGTGTTACCATCTGCGCCTGCGGTGGACCCAGAGAATCTGCCATACCCGGACATTTCTA
The DNA here is from genome assembly GCA_025379985.1 of Phyllomedusa bahiana. NCBI lineage: Eukaryota > Metazoa > Chordata > Amphibia > Anura > Hylidae > Phyllomedusa > Phyllomedusa bahiana. The sequence goes on along the minus strand of JAODAL010006366.1, from coordinate 25,503 downwards.
GCCACCCCGGTTAGAAAACGTGACACCTGTGATGCTTTTGTGGTTGCTGGGTCAGACCAGGGGTCTTTTATGAGACCCAAAATAGTGAAGATACTTTCCAGTGGATGTAATGCCAAGGCAGTCTGTGTGTGGAAGAAGGTTAATAGCGCTGGTAATGGGGCTGTCAGTAGTACCCCCATTGTGAATGTCAGCATGTGGGCTGCAGGTGGTGACATACTTGTTGCAGAGCGTGCATGGGTTGTGCCTCTGGTAGTAAGTGGCAGTAAACTGTCTGTTGCCCCTGACGATGTAAAGGAGAAGTCTGGCTCTCATGGCGGTGTTGCAGACTCAGAGCTATGGGTCAGTGACAAAAATTGTATGGAAAGGTTCCCAAGGGAAAGTATTGTGTCCTCCCTAACAGATGAAGAGTCACAGGAATGGTGTGAGATAGCTCCACTGTAGGTGTTTTGACCCTGGAGGAAAGGTTGTGCAAGGTGAGAAAGACCTGCGGCCTTTGTCAAAGGGGGGGAATATGTGGCCGAGTGACCTTAGACAGTTGCAGGGTCCTACCACTAGGTGGCGTACAACAGGAGACCTGCTGCAGACATGCCACTGAAAACCTGGTTTCGGTGGGGGAAGGCAACCATTTAGTATCAGTAACTCTAGGTTACTGACACATGTAGTCAGTATGGCTGCAATGCGGCTAGTGATGGGGTGCCTTTCCCGGGACGGTCATGGCATTGGGTGGGAGGCCGTCCCCATATTCCAGGCCAAGTTTTGGGCCAGTCCTTGGATGGCTATAAAAGGCCTGGGCCTGCAGGTGTTAAGGGGGCGTGGTCTGCTAGCTGACAGTGCAGCAGATGAGCTCTTGCCCCCAGAGGCTTGAGACAAGCCAGGAACCAGTGGAGACTGGTAAAGGTGTTTTGGGGTCTGGACGCTAGGTCCAGACGACTGATAGACAGGGTATGTTATAATGTTTAGCTAGAGGCTAGACGGTCGAGGTTTTTGATTTGTTTTGTTTATTGCTGAATTCGGTCAACCTGTGCCAAAATAAAATAGGCTGAGGCCAAAAAGAAGAAGCCTTTGAGTGCCAATCTGCTTACCGAAGCGGTGATCTGTGAGCTAAGACCCCCTGAGCCGGTCCAAGATGGCAGCTGAAATGTGAGTGAAACATCAATATATATATATATATATATATATATATATATATATATATATAATTTATATAAAAAAATTTCTTTTATATGTGTGTGTGTGTATATGATTTGTGCTGGGTAAGTACTGCATTAAGTCAAATTTGCATCTTCTATGCCATTTATTTGTGATCGTTCTGTGAATAACCCCAAATAACCCACTTTTAACCCTCTAAGACATAGCAGTTCAAAAGTTGACGTATAAAATTAGACTTATCATTTTTTTTTTTACTTAAATGTTTCAAAAGTTATAATTGCATTTATGGGTTAGGGTTCTAATGAACATAAAAGCAGCAGCTGAGAAGGAGAAAGCTGCAAGGAGTCAAGATGTGTGATGCTAAGTGCACATTTAATTCCTCACATTTGGCAGATTCAGTCCACTGTACAGATTGCTATTTTTAAAGTACATATCTACCTTTTAACACCATATAGTTTTAAATCCAACTTTTTTAATAAATGTTGCTGTAACAAATTAAAACCTTTTATTTATTGATGCTGATGTCAGTTTCCCCTATTCTTCAATTTACTTCTTGTTCCCGGTAGTCTCACATGTTCTTCTATTTAATTCCAGTTTCCAGTGTTTGGATCATGAATGATGCAGCCCCCGATTGGCTACAGCGGTTACATGCATTTCCTGACGTCACCTCTTCGAGTCATTCACTTCCAAACATTGATGTCAGGCAATGACACATGACTACTGAAGCCAATCATTGGCTGCATCGATCATGATGATCCCTGGGAACCAAATAGAAGGATGTGGGAGATTACCAGAAACTGGAAATAAAGAGAATAGGCAAGACCCGGAGGTGTGAAAAAGAGCTGTAGCATGTAAACAGGGGAAGGGGAGGTCAAGCAATAACTCTCTCGGCTTTACAGAATTTCCCTGAAGCCCACTTTCAAAAGTCATTAAGTATGATATTAATTTGCACCATCATATCTAGTAACTTAGTAAGTGAAATAGGCCACAGTACCAAGTTATTTATACTACTCACAAAAAGTTAGGGATATTTGGCTTTCAGGTGAAATATATGGAAAGCGTAAAAACTTCCAGCTACAGTGATATTTTATCCTAAAAGTCGGCCATTTAAGTCGTAGCATGCGGTGTTGATTTTCTCATCTCAAACAATTTAATGAGACAAAAGCCAACAACAGTGGAGCGTATACACCATCAAAAAATGTCAGTGTCTCAATAACGTGTCATGTGACCATGAGCATCAATCACAGCCTGACAACAATGTCTCACGCTGTTCACAAGTCGAGTTATTGACTGCTAAGGCATGGCATCCCACTCTTCTTGAAGGGCGCCCCTCAGGTCATTGAGGCTCAGGAGTACAGAGTTCTACATGGCAACTCAACTGATCCACAGGTTCTCTAGGGGGTTCATAAAAAGTGCACGCCACTCCATTTCAGGTCCCCAGTCTCCAACAGCCATTCCCTAATGATATGACTTCGAAGAGCTGGAGCATGAAGATGAAATTAGCCCTGTGTTGTTCCTGAAGAGGCACAAGGACTGGATTAATGATGCTAGTCAAGTAATAGAGACTTGTTACTGTACCATTCACAAAGTGTAGGGCAGTATTGACTAGACACACCTGCCTACATTGTAATACCTCCTCCACCAAAGGCTTAACTGTTGACAACAGTGGCTCATTCATAGCGTCCAATGCTTATTACTGATAGGTAGATATAATGTAATGTAAAAAGTTCCATTTATTATACAACTTAGTAACAGGTTAAAAAAACTGTTCCGATCTGGAGATGCTATGCCGGGATGCAGCATGTGGAATCTATTGATCTATGGACTTTCCAGGATTATCGCCCACTTAACTAGTTACATCTAAACGCAAATAACCTGCTTTGTGAAATTTTTTTTTAACCTGTTACTAAGTTGTATAATAAATGGAACTTTTTACATTACATTATATCTACCTATCAGTAATAAGCATTGGAGTTCGTAGGGGAGCTCAGGATCTTGATAGGTGGCATGTGGTGCGAGTATACATTCTGATAACTACCTGGACAATTTGGTGTTATTCATGGCGTCCCCAGCATCATTGGCGGCCATTATTTCTGCTCCGAGTGAATCAACTTTCATCACTGAACAGCACTGAGGACCACTAGCCCCTTTTCCAGAATAGATGCTCTCTAGCCTATGCAAGATGATGATACCTGTGCCTGGTAGTGTGGTCAGGTACCCTTGTTGGTCATCTAGCACACAGACCACGATGATGTAAATGATTACGAATGGTCTGACATGACACTTGGGTGCCTCTCACCTCCCTTAACGCGCCTAGAGTTTTTGGCATTTGGTTCCAGTTCCATAGGTCATCAGTGTGGGATGTAGCCAAATGTTATCCACTTCTTTGCCTTTCTGTCACTCTTCCAGTCTCTCTGTATCTGTTGCAACCTGCTGATGACACTATGTGACATTCTAAGCTCAGTGGCCACCTCCGTCTGAGAGCATCCTGCTTGAAGCCTCACACTGGTGAGGTACTGTTGATCAATTGTAAGATGTTATCCTGATCTCATGATGTAAAAATGTGAACAGAATGAAGAGGACTGTTTAAATCCTAATTCAAACTGATCCCCTAAATGTATTGAGTGATTCAGGGATCAAAGATCTGTTGGGAATTGTGCCATTAAGCTCCGTGTTAGAGATCAGCAAGTTGTGTAAAAAGTACTGAAACACTGAACAGTTGGACAAGTGCATCTAAAGTTAAGAGTTGGTCTCACATAATGCATTTAAAAACATTTTCAACAAATGTTATGTCTATCCTGAAGTTTCAACCAAAAGTCAAATACCCCTAACTTTTTGTGAGCAGTGTATGTGGATTCTTATACTCTTTTAGTCTATATTGCATGTAAATGTTGTAATATATATTATTAATTATAGTAGCCTTCACAAAGGTGTGGAGATCTGATATCAAATATACAAATGTACCCCCCTTCTGGTGCTGCTTAACACCTTATTTACCAGGACAGGGGCATATCTTGAAAAGGCAGGATCTCATAGCAAACTTTTAAGTCTTCTTCCCCCCAAGCATGAAGATTTACCAGCCCTATTTAAAAGCAAAGGCAAGGGTACACATTATTGCCAAGTCATATTGATAAAAAAACACAACCAGCCCTCCAAGTGTGCCCTTATCCTTAAAACTTCAGGTATAATGTCATAGAATAGCATTTTTTGACATCATGTAGTTCACCTGAGATAGGAGGACTGTGTTTTGTAAGGTATTCAACCCCCTATTAAAATTATCAGCAAGTTGGTGCCTCTCTCCCCAGGGACCTATAATAGTCACATTGGTTGCCTCTTTGGTAGATCCTTGTATTAACCTTAACAGCAGTTCTTTGCTATTTTTCTATTATTTTTACCACACACCAAAACTTTTGCAGTATGTAGATTTGCTACGTCTATATGTGTAACTATGGTATATATTTTTATTATTAAAAAAAAGTTTCTACTGTGGGAATCAATATTGTGCCGAACCTGTTTTCCTGTGGGTAAGCTGTTGACTTCCAATTATCCACACTAAAAATCTATGATAATGGAAAGTTTGAGCAAGTATATTAAGTACATTTACATAGTCAATCTCATTTAAGAAATATTAAACAGTCAGAAATAATTTGTCTTTAGAATGTGAACACAGTTAATGCGTTTATCTTAACAAATAATGATGTCACAATGTTGGCGAAAAAGTGAGTTCAATGTAAGGCCACAAGGAATAAGACGAAGGATGTTTGTCACAATGTGGAAGGAATAGAATTAATGGCACTGCAGCTTTCTTTGAAGTCAGAGAAGCATCATGCAGATTGCAAGGTCATTATTTTTTATCCCCTAGTCTCAAAGCAGAATTATTCAATTTTCCAAACATAACTGTTTCATTTTATACCGAGCAGGAAAAGACTTTCTGAGGAAAGTCTGCAAAATGTCAATGAACCCCAAGCTCCTTAGTGAGGGTCTTATGGCTCGCTGTAGTCTAGTAGTTAACAATTATGTTTATTCTCAATGGTGGGTTTGTTGCCTTTGGCTTATTATTTAATGTAATGAAAATACTCTCAACAATGATTTCCTATCTTGAACATTTGAGGTGGGCTTGTGCTTATACAGGGCAGCCAGTCTAAACATTCAGAGCTACAGTACCAGTATCCTTAGCCACTGATGGAATATGAGGTCTGTTTGTTTCTGTTATATATAGTACATCCCTAAGCAATAATTGTGCTAGTATATAATAACTGAAGGTGTGATGACATCGTTGACCGTGGTGATTGATGATATGCCTCAGAGGACTACAAAAATGTTCTTGCAAACAGTTTTAACTTATATTGAGGCTTGAAACTATAATACAGCAGAATAAAAATCCTGGTCGACCTGTATGAACTTTGGCGCTAACAGGCCAGTTCTAAATAGCTTTAAGGCAGTGTAGAATGCGCCAGAATGTATGAACCTGTTCTTCTGCAGGTCATACATACAGGGCAGTGTAGTGCCAATACGAAATCGGCTAGGACCACTTTACCTGGTCTGTGTCTTCAGTCCATCTTTGAGCGAGTGCCATCGCAAGTCTGGCTCAGGCAGACCACCTTTACCCTGGTCTGGCTGTTCTTCTGCAGTCCATACATACATTGGCAGTGTAGTGCCAATACGACAAGTCTGGCTCAGGCACCACCTTTACCCTGGTCTGGCTGTTCTAACTGTTCTGTGCCTAGATTTGGCTTGAAAGAATCATATACGTCTCTACTTCTAAAAATGCAGTGCAACATGCCCCAGAACGCCCCTAATCTTTGGCGCCTTAAAAAGTGTTGTGCAGGCGCTTATGTTGCCAAAGATGGGGATGCGACTGTTAATACATCTATAGAACGGGTTTACTAAAGCTTTTTGATGCCAGATAACTGGCGCAGACCCGTTCTTACATGTTGCCTCTTGTCTCTGGATAAACCCATAATACACTGTCAAGTCACATTATTATAATCACTTCCTAATTTTAATAATGGCAGTGGGTAGCTATTAAAGGAAGTCACATTTCGTGAGCTGGCTTGGAGGGTAATTAAGGTGTGTGACAGACTGTCTGCACACATATCTGTCTATACTGTCATGTGTAAAAAGGGGATATTAATCAGAGTTGCTAAAAGTGATGATTAGTGCCTAAATGTGGCAGTATTTCTGAAACTGTCCAATTTGTGAACTATTCACGTGCTGCTGTGGTAAAAGTGAATTGTGAGTGGATAAACAGCACCATTGCGAATAAGCAAGATAGAAACTGCAAAGCACAAGGTGCTATTGATGTGAGATATGAACATTGGCTAAGAAGGTGCGCAATGGTGGGCCAACACACTACAATGGAGCAGGTTATCACCAGAATGAACCACGGGGCTACCAGATATGTTCAGTGAACCCTACTCTGTATGGTGCTCCGAAGCAGGCCGATGGTCTCTGTACCTCTGCTAACGAAGTTGTGTTAGCATAAAAGGCTTCAATTTTCATGTCAGTATCAGAATTGGACCTCTGATAATCGGTCAAAGGATTGTCTTCTCTGATTAGTTACAGTAGCTATATTCTCTGCTCCTTAGATCAGATGGACATCGGTATGTCAGGTAATTAACATCACAGAGCAAACACCCTGAAATAACTGCTGGAGGAATGCAAGCTGGTGGTTGCAGCATTATGTGCTGGAGAATGTTTTTTGGACCCACTCATCTATTTTGAAGGCACTCTCATAAATGTTGATTATCTTCCCTGGAGCGGATGAGAACTTCCAGCAAGACAATGCAATATGTTTCGTGGCTAGAAATGTCAGACAGTGGTTGGACAGGCATGATCACGTACTACCCTGGCCTCCTACCTCCGTAGACTTGAACCTAATTGAGCATCTGTAGGACCACCATGATCGTCATGCTCACTGTATTGCTATTCCCCCATATACCTTCCAGCAACTGTGGGATGCACTGCACTTAGCATGGCTGCAGATACCTGTAACTACCTACCCTGACCTTATTGAGCCACTGCCATTATGTACACAGTGGTTACTCTGGATATTTGCCGTTGGTCACAATAATATGACTTGACTATGTTTATAGGTCAATACAGTTTGCGATGCACTAAAAAGCGAGCCCCATTTCGAATTACGGGTTCTAGAAGTATTTTTATATAGTAATTAGTCAGTAACTTTTGTATAGTAATTAGTCAGTAACTGAAGGAAAAGACAACGTAAAAGATTTAGATAGCATGCAGGAGCAAACTTGACAGCAGTACCCCTACTCCCTCCCCCTCCCCCAAAAAAGTCTAGTATGAAAAAGGGCTAAAATGTACAAATAATTAAATTTTAGTTCCTCTAAATAGGTCTCAGATCTAAATAGATCTAAATAAGCCTCAGTTGCTTTAGTAATTTATCTTACTTGTGTGGTGTCGCGGGCTCAGAGAGGGGCAGATGAGAGGGTTGGAAGCAGGGGTAGCTATGGCGGAGACTGTCACTCTGGTCATGGAGGCTAACGCTCTTATCACCGCACCTCTCATGCCTCTCATGCTCCGGCACCAGTGAAGAGGGGATCTGCACTATGAACGATGGTGGTAGTTGTTTTCCCCCAGGGCACACCCTGTAGATGGTCTGTCCCTTAACTGCCTGTAGTAGGTTGAGCGTGAGGTGCCCTTGGTGTTTGTTGCAGAAATGATAGGCAGGAGACATAGGTTTAAAAGACTGAAATCATCTTAGACCTGTTTACTTCACTCCAGACAAGATGGTATACACATGGCAGTGGTCAACATTCAAATGACATCACAGTCCTTCCAGTCCAAGCCACTCAGCAGACTAATGCAGACTAGTGTTCCTAAATAGAGGCCCTTGCATAAATGCCTTCCAGACCCACTGTCTGGGAGATCACCTGAGTATCCTGCACAGCCCAGCTCAGTCCTTCTTCATTCTCTTTCTTTCTTGATCCACTCCCATGCCGCCTGGTAAGATAAGGAATTAGAGCTGACCTCTGACAGCTTGCAGATGATGTTGATGATGACACCGATAACCCAAAGGTGGAAATTAGTGGAGAGACACCTCCCCTTCATGTGGAGAGATGAGCTCTTTGGAGAGACCCAAAACACTAAATTAACCTAACTTATATAGACTAGGTGTTGTCATGGTGATTCCCGCCATAATCTCTGAGTGGCAGCAGCTGGTTACATTCCTGCAAGATAGCATGACTATAGACATTTTACAGGCATGCGGAAGCAGTTTAGCTGGATACAGGGGTGAAGTAAAGGTCAACAAACATAATAGAAAGCACTTATCATACTACTTATAGTTCAATTACTACAGATATTAGTGCAATTTTTAGTAAACATTATTAACGCTTTATAACCCTTTAGTAGTGTATTGTACCACCAACTCCTGTACACTACACTTGGGGTGGTACCTGACACCACTAGAGAGAACACATTGCATGATGATTTATACAGTACAGATTATAAACTCAATATAAATGTGTATACATCTGGATATAAGGAGCTTCCCTAAGCCGCAGGTCACAAGAATTTTGACATAGAGTGCTGTGGCTTAGTGTCTGCTTCTTCTAAGTGTCACCATTTCTGATTCTGAGTGGACTCTTTTCATCTCTGAGCCGTGTAAACACTGCTATGGCTGTACATATGCCCACACCTTCAGAGTAGAGGCAGAGAATAGTGCTGTATAGCATCCTCTAGAGAGTATTATAGTTTCAGTTTAGTTTAAAGAGCACCTGTGACATCCCCTGACAGGTCTGTTACAGTAAATTCTTGTGTTCCTTGTGAAATAGAAATTCTGGAGCCTCTTCTCTTATATCTCTGTGTTGTGCGGTTCTTCTGTTATTCCTTCTAGAAATCTATTACTGAATCTGTCAGCTGGGTGTTACCATTTTAGTTTTCATGGGTTGTGTTCCCGGCCACACTAATTAGACAATGCAAGACTTTGCGTTATATATAGAGATGAGCGAATTTCTCAAATTCGGTTCGCCGAATTTTGTGACAAAATTAGTTTCTGTCCGAATTACAGCTATTTCCAGGCTGCACAGAGCCAGTAGGGTGCTGTAGTACGTTGTACCATGCTTAAATATGCAGAAGGAGCTTGGTTTGGTCTTCATACAATGCTGTGTTTTAGTATGACACGCACATGACTGCCACCGCTCTTAGAATCGCTTCACTCTAAAATTCCCTGGGCACTTACGGGGGCAAAACTGACGAAAAAACTGAAGCAGGAATGCAGCCTGATAAAGTCATGGCAGAACCAGTTGGAAAAAAACAAGCTGAGGGCTACGATCCTACCATAGCGTCAAAGAACCTACAGTAGTAGGTTACCGGAGCCACCACAGATCGCAGCACAGTAAGGGGATGTCACAGCAGGAGTCACACTGCGAGGCCACAGCATCCGGTGTCATCTACCGGCCATGTGTTGACCACACACTAGGTCATACACTTTCTCCCAGATGACATCTGACAACCTCAGCCAAGAGTCGGTGGGTTTGTCACACACAACCCCTATTTGGCATGGCCCGGGAGCAGGTGAGGGGCTCTCACTTTTCCTCAACCCACCTCTGTCCCGTTCGCTTCCCACACCCAGAGAACTACTATGTGCTATGGCCTCTGCGCCACTATACAGTGAGGACCAATTATTTGAGGACAGTGGGAAGCAAAGAGGTGGGGAAGACATCCGCTGCTTCTTGCAGAAGCGTGCAAATAGTGATGAGGAGAGTTGCAATGGAGGGTTATGTTGCGAGCGGTCAGGTTTTGTACAGCGACACCGTTGAGGAGGACGGCGGTGACAGGCAAAAACTAATCGATGTAGCCGATCGCACATGGGAGCCAGGAGAAGCAGGCGAGGCTGGGACAAGTTATTCTGGTGCCCTAGTTAAACAAGGCATAAAGTGCCCCCCAAACGGAAAATTCAGTCCACTCCATGCCTCCTTGTGCCCCCTTTTCTCCCTGGGATGAAGTGGCGCCCTACGCGGTCGCCTACCCTCGACTACCCATTGTCCCGGCCCTGGAAGCATTCCATTATCTCTACATTAAGTTTTAGGAGACGGGAGGAGAAGAAGGAGGCTTTGGACGACAGACAATCTGGGATCTTGGACAGTAGAGAGTTAGGGCGACATGTATGAACGGCATTTACGCCTGTTTTCTGGCGTATACTGCGCCTCTCCGGCCCGAATCCGCTGTCGGACGCAGGGATGCGATGTTAAGCGCAGGGTTCGCCACTTTCAGCTGCACCCCGCATGAAAGGGCGGGCAAAGGGCGCGGTGTGGGTGCCGTGTAGGCGTTCCGCTGCGGGACGCGGCGCGCTCGTATACTCCGAGGCATGTACGATCGCGAGTCGGCAAAGTGCAGCGCAATGCAGCGCTCGCCAGCTCCGACAGGCAGACTTAGTTGATTCTGGTCTAAATGATCCGGCGGAGGCGAAGTGAAGCGAGAACGTAACATGAGAGGAAACATAGAAGATCGCAAAAGAAATCTTGGCTCTCAGCTCCGTGCGGCATCGAGTATGATTCCAAAAAAATCGCCTTTATAAAGGCGTAAAACATTAACAGAAAAAGAGCTCAAACCTCAAAAATAAAAAATAAATAAAAAAAAACACTTTCCAAAAATCTAGAACGGCGCAACATCAGAAATTAGGATGTCAGAAATTACCGGGAAATACAGTAATTCAAATTCTGTAAGCTATTCTCATTGGTCGGCAGAAACCAGCCAATCAGAATAGGAGCGACAATGAAACATTAAAACCTATGGAGAACTATTGACCAATCAAAATCAAAGTCGGGACAGTTCAAAATACAGTAAATAGGCAGAAAAGAGCTGATTGGTGGAGCTAGCGGGGGCTTGGCTATCTCGGCCAATCAGAGCACGAGCTACTTGTCCCATTGTAGTCTATGGAGAGATTGAGGCAAGGAAATCTCGCCGCTCAGCGCTGTGCGGCATGGAGTATGATTAAAAAAATAATTTTTATTAAGTGTAAAATATGATCTGAAAAAGAGCTGAAACCTTCTATAAACATAAATCAATTAAATCCCGAACAACGCATTTGTCGCCAAGACCGACGCAACATCAGGAATTGGGTTATAGAGAATTGCCGGGAAATACAGTAATTCAAATTGTTTAAGCTCTTCTCATTGGTCGGCATAAACCAGCCAATCAGAATAGGAGCGACAGTGACCCATTATAAGCTATAGAGGAGTATTGACCAATCAGAATAGGAGCGACAGGGACCATTTATAACCTATGGAGAAATATTGACCAATCATATTCAAAGGCGGGACAGTTCAAAATACAGTAAAAATGCAGAAAAGAGCTGATTGGTTGAGCTAGCGGGGGCTTGGCTATCCCGGCCAATCAGAGCGCGAGCTACTTTCTCATAGAGTTCTATGGGGAAAAGAAATGCAGAGCGAGCTCTGTTTGTGATTGGCTAAGTTAAAAGAGGCGCGGTTATTTGGACCAATGGGAGAGCGAGCGACGCTCTTATGGGTTTTCTAATGCAATCTGGAATAAAACTGTACATGGCCGAAATCAAATGATAAGACTCCAGAAGTTGTACCGATGTGTATATAAAATGATCAATAATATGGGGGTAAAGAAAAAAAAATATTAATTCAATAAAATCATTTTTATTTCTTTATTTTCGTTACACCCATACTATTGATCCTTGGCTAACAAAAATAAAGACATAAAAATGAATTTATTGAATTAATATTTTTTTTCTTTACCCCCATATTATTGATCATTTTATATGCACATCGGGACAACTTCTGTAGTCTTATCATTTGATTTCGGCCATGTACAGTTTTATTCCAGATTGCATTAGAAAACCCATAAGAGCGTTGCTCGCTCTCCCATTGGTCCAAATAACCGCGCCTCTTTTAACTTAGCCAATCACAAACAGAGCTCGCTCTGCATTTCTTTTCCCCATAGAACTCTATGAGAAAGCAGCTCGCGCTCTGATTGGCCGGGATAGCCAAGCCCCCGCTAGCTCAACCAATCATCTCTTTTCTGCATTTTTACTGTATTTTGAACTGTCCCGCCTTTGAATATGATTGGTCAATATTTCTCCATAGGTTAGAATGGGTCCCTGTAGCTCCTATTCTGATTGGTTGGCTTCTGCCGACCAATGAGAATAGCTTACAGAATTTGAATTACTGTATTTCCCGGCAATTTCCAATATCCAAATTCCTGATGTAGCGCCGTTCTAGATTTTTGGGCCGTTCTAGATTTTTGGAAAGTGATTTTATTTATGTATTTTTTTATGTAGGTTTCAGCTCTTTTTCAGAGAATGTTTGACGCCATTATAAAGGCTATTTTTTTATTCATATTCCGCACGGACATCTTTAATGATTTCTCGCTGTTTTCCAGCCTGTCTTGAATCGGAATACATGTTCGGCGCAGCCCCGCACTGCGCCTAAGTCCCGCACTGTGCCCCACACACTGTCGAGGCGCGGCAGACTTTTCCACGCATTTATGATCACACTACCTCGGACGGAGAATCTTAGGCGCAGTCCCGCAGTGCGCCCAAGTCCCCGCACTGCGCCCCACACACTGCCGAGGCACGGCGGACTTTACATGGTATGTATGAGCGGGCCCCGGCGCCGACATAAATCAGGCACAGATTTCGCTGGAAAACTGGCGGAAAGGTACGCTCCGACGTGGCGAGATTCATACATGTCGCCCTTAATGTCTGGACCGGAGATGTAAAGTTTGGTGTCATCAGCATACTGGTGGTTTTGAAAGCCGTGTGATGCTATCAGCTGACCCAGACCAACAGTGTACAAGGGTTCATTATTATCATAGGGAGAAGAAAGCAGCAGCTCGTGTGTCATGCATTGGCGCAGCCCGTAAGTCGGTAGTGTGGCCGGGAGTCAGCAGGGTGGCAGCAGTGCGAGGTTGGGAGCCAAACGACCACGATTTAGACCACCCACTTTGCAGATCCCAGAAAGTAGTGGCACAGGGGCTCACTAGGTCAGCGGCAGTAACAGTCAGTCAATGCGAAGCTTTGGTGGTAAAATCACCTACTCGGCGGTGTGCCGGTTTTTTGACGAGACACCAGAGGAAGGTTGAACATAACTATATGTAGAATCTGTGGACAGAAAGTAAAGCGTGACCAGGGACCTAACGTTGGCACCACGGCCCTGCATATACACCATGCAGTGTCACCATACGTGTTTCAGATGAGGTGGTCCATCCTGTCCCAACAGCTGTAGCACCCAGTGGCACGCCTCCCATTTCAGGCAGCCAAGGCTTCACCACCTCTGCCGAAGACAACTCCCTGTCTATTACATCATCTACGGGTCCAGATACTCCTGCTCCTCGGCACTCATGGTGCCAGCAGTCGTTCACCGAGACGATTGCCAAGAGACAGTAGTATGCGTCAAGCCATACCTAAGTGCAGAAGCTGACCGTGCTCCTGTCCAAGTTGGTGGTACTGCAGTGCCTCCCTGTTCAAGTGGTGGACTCTGCACCATTCAAAGAACTGGACAGGAAACTTGGCATTCAACTCAGCCATTGTAACGACACGGGTAGTGGCTCCTCTGGACCACCGCAAGCAGTGGTAGCAGCCACGCCAGGGAGCGGGGTCTAAGTAGGTCCCGGTTTTCACCAGAGCCCGCCGCAAGGTAGGATGGACTTTCTGCGGCGCGACTAGCTTGAGGTGGCAGCCGAGGCGCAGCGAGGTACAGAATCGTAAGATGAAACTCGTAGTCAAAGGTCAGGACAACAGGGCAGGCGGTGGAGATTCGAGGTCAGGTAATGTAGCAGAAAGGTTGGGTACACGGGCAGACAGGAACTGATGAACAGGGAGAAATTGATGAACAGGAATAAATATATTAACAGGGGGAAATTATTGAACAGGGCAAAATTGATGAACAAGAATAAATATATTAACAGGGGAAATTGATGAACAGGGGGAAATTGATGAACAGGAATAAATATATTAACAGGGGGAAATTATTGAACAGGGCAAAATTGATGAACAAGAATAAATATATTAACAGGGGGAAATTGATGAACAGAGGGAAATTGATGAACAGGAATAAATATATTAACAGGGGGAAATTATTGAACAGGGGGAAATTGATGAACAAGAATAAATATATTAACAGGGCGAAATTGATGAACAGAGGGAAATTGATGAACAGGAATAAATATATTAACAGGGGGAAATTATTGAACAGGGGGCAAATTGATGACCAGGAATAAATATATTAACCGGGGGGAAATTATTGAACAGGGGGAAATTGATGAACAAGTAACAGGGGAGGGCCTCCCCTTTTTCCACCATTAACAGGTCAGGGCCTCCCCTTTTTCCACCATTAACAGGGGAGGGCCTCCCCTTTTTCCACCGTTAACAGGTGAGGGCCTCCCCTTTTTCCACCGTTAACAGAGGAGGGCCTCCCCTTTCTCATACAAAGCCAGTTTTGTAGCATTTGCTCTTGCTTCTTTTTTTGTTCTGTCCCATTCCAGTTTTGTACTGAATTCAACCAACAATGGCACAGAATGCAAAATAAGCACCTAAAACATTCCCTGTAGTTATGGTCTCCTTCAGTTCAAATTCCATACGCTGCATTTGAACAAACTGGTGTAATGCAGAAACTGGATTCAAACCACCACGTTTATACTTCATGAGTGTTTGATTGTCACTGCTGTCCTCCTCACGGTCTTGGTATGCAGAGGCTTACCGCTCGCCAAAAAACCTCCCATGCCACTCTCCACATCAATACTGCAAGAAGCAGGGGGTGTCTGCCCCACCTGTTTGTTGCCAAGTAGCTGCTGACTGTCCTCAAATTGTTCGTCCTCGCTATATAGTGGCGCTGAGCCCAGACCACATAGTAGATCTCTGGCTGAGGGAACCGGATGGGACAGAGGCGGGTTGAGGACAGGTGAGGGCCGCTGACCCGCTCCCGGGCCATGCCAACTAAGGGTTGTGTCTGACGTTCCTACCGACTCTTGGCTGGGGTTGTCAGATGTCATCTGCTAGTCAGTACACGGCCGCTAGATGACAGCGGCAGTTGTGGCCTCACCGAGTGACCCCTGCTGCGATGTCCCCTTGCTGTTCTGCGACCTGCTCCAGGAATGTTTGTGCCTCTGCCACTCGCAGGTGAAGAGCCTGCCACCTATCTGTCTGACATACTGTTCTAAAATGTACAGACTCTGTTTAATGAAGATATCTGTATATGATAAATACACACCCTGCATTTGACTCCAAATGAACCCACTAACAAGCTTGGGTAACCCCTGGATATAAATTGCGCTCCACAAATGGGCAGGAAAAATTTACTTGTATGTGCTGTTTAAAAACTCTGTGTATTTTACTGAATATAAAAGCACAAACAGGCTTAATTAACCTTCGGATATGAATTATGCTACAGACAACATTTCTTCTTTGGCGTTGAAAAACAACGTTTCTTTTACTGAAAAATACTTAGTTAACCCTTGGATGTAAATTGCGCAAAAGAAATGTGCTGCCAAAATTACGCTTTTGCCGTGTGTTAAAAACAAGTGTATTTTAATGGAGCCAGTTAGCGAATAACTCGTAATTAACCTTCAGATTTGAATTTATGCTACAGCAAAAATTTCTTCTTGGCGGTGATTGAAAAAACCAAAAATTTCATTTACTTAGTACCAGGCTGGGGGGGGGGGGCGGTGCACTGTGACTGGGAGGAGGGGGAGGAGAGGAGAGGTTGGGGGGGGCAGGTGCACTGTGGACTGGGGGTTGAGGGGGGAAGGCCTGGGGGGGCAGGTTGCACTGTGAGTGGGGGGGAGGGGGGGAGAGGAGAGAGGCTTGGGGGGCAGGTGGCACTGTTACTGGGGGGAGAGAGGGAGAGGCTGGAGGGGGCAGGTGCATGTGACTGTAGGGGAAGGGGGATGAGGACGGGGGGGCAGTGCACTGTGATGGGGAAGGGGGAGAGGCTGGGGGAGACAGGTGCACTGTGACTGGGGGGAGGGGGAGAGGCTGGGGGGGCAGGTGCACTGTGACTGGGGGGGAGAGGCTGGGAGGGCAGGTGTACTGTGACTGGGGGGAGGGGGAGAGGCTGGGGGGGCAGGTGCACTGTGACTGGGGGGAGGGGGAGAGGCTGGGGGGGCAGGTGCACTGTGACTGGGGGGGGAAGGGGAGAGGCTGGGGGGCAGGTGCACTGTGACTGGGGGGGAGGGGGAGAGGCTGGGGGGGGCAGGTGCACTGTGACTGGGGGGGAAGGGGAGAGGCTGGGGGTGAAGGGGGAGAGGCTGGGGGGACAGGTGCACTGTGACTAGGGGGGGAGAGGGGGAGCAGGTGAAATGTGGCTGGGGAGGCAGGTGGGTGCAATGTGGCTGGGGAGGGCAGGTGAAATGTGACTGGGGAGGCAGGTGGGTGCAATGTGGCTGGGGAGGCAGGTGGGTGCAATGTGGCTGGGGAGGCAGGTGAAATGTGGCTGGGGAGGCAGGTGGGTGCAATGTGGCTGGGGAGGCAGGTGGGTGCAATGTGACTGGGGAGGCAGGTGAAATGTGACTGGGGAGGCAGGTGGGTGCAATGTGACTGGGAAGGCAGGTGAAATGTGACTGGGGAGGCAGGTGCAATGTGTCTGAGGAGGCAGGTGGGTGCAATGTGATGGGGAGGACGGTGAAACTGTGATGGGGAGGCAGGTGGGTGCAATGTGGCTGGGGAGGCAGGTGGGTGCAATGTGGCTGGGGAGGCAGGTGCAATGTGGCTGGGAGGCAGGTGAAATGTGACTGGGTAAGCGGTGGGTTGCCAATGTGACTGGTGGGAGGCCAGGTGGGTGCAATGTGATGGGGAGGCAGGGGGGTGTAATAGTTGATGGGGGGCAGGTGCAATGTGGCTGGGGGGCAGGTTTGCAATGTGACGGGGGCAGTGGAGGCAGGTGCAATGTGGACTCGGGGGGCAGTTGCAATGTGACTGGGGGCAGGTGCAATGTGGCTGGGGGGCTGGTGCAATGTGGACTGGGGATAGTGGGAGGCAGGTGCAATGTGGCTGGAGGCCAGGTGCAATTTGGCTGGGGCAGTAGCCATGTGACTGGGGGAGGTGCAATGTGACTGGGGAGAGTGGAGGCAGGGGAAACGTGAGTGGGGAGTGTAGGCAGGGAAACGTGTGAGTGGGGAGGTGGTGGCAGGGAAACGTGAGTGGGGAGTGGAGGCAGGGGAAAACGTGAAGGTTTGGGGGAGTGGAGGGAAGGGGGGAAACGTGTCGAGTGAGGCAGTGGAGGCAGGGGAAACGTGCGTGGGCAGGGGAGGCCGGGGAAACGTGAGTGGCGCAGTGGAGGCCGGGGAAACGTGAGTGGGGGAGTGGAGGCAGGGGAGGAACGTGAGTGGGGGGAGTGGAGGCAGGGAAAACGTGTGTGGGGAGTGGAGTATGGCAGGGGAAACGTGAAGTGGGGAGTGGAGGAAGGGGAAACGTGAGTGGGCAGTGGAGGCAGGGGAAATGTAAGTGGGGAGTGGAGGCAGGGGAAACGTGAGTGGGGCAGTGGAGGCGGGGGAAAGAAACGTGAGTTGGGGAAGTGGAGCAGGGGGAAACGAGAGTGGGGAGTGGAGGCAGGGGAAACGTGAGTGGGAGTGGAGTCAGGGGGGAAAGTTGAGTGGGCAGTGGATGCAGGGGAAACGTGGATGGGAGTGGAGTGCTGGGGAAACGTGGGGTGGGGGAAGTGGAGGAGGGGAAACGTTGGGTGGGGAGTGGAGGCAGGGGAACCGTGGGTGGGCATGTGGAGGCAGGGGAAAACGTGGGTGGGTCAGGGGAAAGGGGTGGGCAGTGGAGGCGGGGAAATGGAAAAGTTGAGTGGGGAGTGGAGGCAGGGGAAAACGTTGAGTGGGAGTGAAGGCAGGGGAAGGAAACGTGGATGGGAGAGTGGGGCAGGGGAAAACGTGGCGTGGCAGTGGAGGCAGGGGGAAAACATGTGTGGAGGGGGAAATGTGGGTGGGCAGTGGAGGCAGGGGAAATGTGGGTGGGCAGTGGAAACGTAGGTGGGCAGTGGAGGCAGGGGAAACGTGAGTGGGGAGTGGAGGCATGGGGAAACGTGGGTGGGGAGTGGAGGCAGTGAAACGTGAGGGGGGCTGGAGGGCAGGTGAAACGTTGGAGTGGGGGCTGGAGGAGGTGAACCGATCGAGTGGGGGCTGGAGGCAGGTGAAACGTGAGTGAGAGGTATTAGGAATGGTGGGAGGATGGGGGAAGGCAGGGGAACATGTTATAGGTATCAGCTATATGGAGCTGTTATATTTATAATAGAAGGTTCAGACTATAGGAGCTGCCTATCATATAATGGGAGGTAATCACTATATGGAAAGCGGTCTTATCATAGGAGGTGATCAGACTATATGGAGCCTGTCGCTCATTAATAGGGAAGGTATCAGACTATATGGGCTGTCTATCATATAATAGAAGGTATAGGCTTTATGGAGCTGCCTCATCATCTAATGGGAGGTATCCGATATATGAAGCTGTCTTTCATAGGAGGTATCAAAACTATATGGAGCTGTCTATATAGGAACGGTTTAGACTATATGGAGCTGTCTATCATATAATGGGATATATCAGGCTATTATGGAGTGATCTATCATATAATGGGGACGGGTTATCAGACTATATGGAGCTGTATCATGATAATGGGAGGTATCAGACTATATGGAAGCTATGTCTATCTTAATGGGAGTATCAACTTATGGAGCTGTCTATCATATAATGGGAGGTATCAGACTATATGGAGTGCCTATCATATAAATGGGAGGTATGACTATAATGGAGCAGCTGTCTATCATAGGAGGTCATCAGACTTATGGAGCTGTCTATCATATATTAGGGGTATATCAGACTATATGGTAGCTGTCTATCATAATAATAGGTGGTATCGATATATGGGAGCTGTGTGTCATGTGATGTGTTGTATAGGGTCAGTATTTATAGGGACTCTCATTGTGGGTATATAGGTACATGTAGGCGGGTGTTAGGGCGGCGGGCGCTGGCGGCACCTCTTTAGGGCCTAGGTGGTCATACAGACATAAACAGGCCTAAGGCTGCTCTCACACCGTGCGTTTTCGATGTGTTTGTTAATGTGTTTTTTGTGCAGGACGGCACAACTTTTGTGCTGTACATTATCTGACACAAACAGTGCGGGTAAAATCACTGTGATTTTTTGCACAGCAGCAATGTTACAGTATTAATCACGCGCCTTTCTGCACAAAAACACACATTAACAAACGCATCAAAAAGGCGCTGTATGAGATCACCTCAGCAGGTTGTATGACCCCCTGGCCACTCACTATAGAATCTTATTAGACCTTCCATTAACTATGAAGAATGTCCATGTGAAGGCAGGGGCCCCAGTAGAGTTTCCCTGCCCTCACCCCCCACCTCCCCCACCACCACCCCACCGCCTTCATTTCTATAGAACATTCTGGGAAGTTGATTTGTAGTCCTGGGTGAGAATGTCTGTCATAGATCGTTAATCATATACAGACGACCAAACGAAGAAATTACAATTCAGAAAATACAAATGTATAGAAGGAAGAAAGGAATATGATCAGGGTTTGGATTTGATAAATAAAATATTGTGACATTATTCCCTTGAAGCTGCGTGTGGCTTTTATTGGTTGAAGTTATAATGGTTGTAGTTGTAGGCACAGTGTGGCGGCCATCTCCAGGTTCCTATTCCTGTATGCTGAACAGGGTCTCCACATTAGGAAACTGGGTGAACGGCAAACCCTGTCAGTTAGCTTTCTTCTTGGTCATAGTGGGCGTGGCTTTTGTAAAGGGGTGTGGCATACTATGAAAGGGGCATGGTGGTATGCTAATTGGTTAATAGGGGCGTATTAGGGTTTAGTGCCTAGGGCAGCACGACCCCTATAACTATCAGCCTGGCTTGGGGTGAACGTCACAGAATCCGGGTCTTGATTGGCTTCATCTCGCACATGTCATGTCGGGCTATGCCTTTCTTCCTCCCAGAGTCTTTGCCCAGTAACTCCATGTGGCCTCGCAGCCATTTTATCAATTAAAAAAGCTTCGTTCCCGCGAATCACCCAAAACTTCGACTTCGTTTCAGAATCAAAGTTTTCCTGAAATTCTAAACGAATTCCACTTCGTTAGAATCGATTCGCCCATCTCTAGTTATACATATAAAGTTTTTTTCTTATTTTAACTTGCCCTTTAACTGAACAAACTAAGTATAATAAAAAGATAAACTGATATTTTATTACTCCTTAGTTGTACTGTATCAGGAATGAATGACTCACTTATGTGCTTCATTTTGCCAGTGCATTATTCATGGGCTTACAAAGAACAAAATATGTGTTTAGGATTTTAAAATTTTTGGCAGTACTGGTTTATATTCCTTTAGGAAAATCTCTGCTCATATTACAGAATACACTTGTAGTCATCCTCTAAATAAATAATTACAGTTGTCAAATGCATTGATGCTATCTGCTGATTATAAATGACCTGTTCATTTTTTAAGAAATTCTGGACACGGTGTTTGGCTTTGTCAATCCACAAAAAACACGTAAAAATTACATTGCAATTGCTGTTACATTGTTTTTTTCTGTTTATTGGTGGAGCTAAATATTGAATTTGTTGCTGCACATACCAAGATAACCTGTCCAAATTGATCTTATTAAAGCCATAATACTTATGATGCTAAAAAAAGTACATTTAAAGTAGCAGCTTCCATCTGAAGAAGCATTTTTGTTATTTCTTACTAGAATATATTGGCTTGTCAATAGAAATATGTCAATAGAAATATGTCCAAACCAATGAATCTGCAACCAACTCTGCATCTATGGGATAACTGATTGGAGTTATTTTGATGTAAACTTCATTTGTGGACCTACAGATGTTATGGTAGATGTTTACTTAGCATAGGAAGGGGTCCAAATGTCTCCTGGGTGTTCTTCTATTAAGATAATTCTGCTGAACTATCCACGTGTCAAAAGAAATCCATGGTGTAGCTAGAAGGGACTAATTAGACATAAGACCTAGGTGCCAATTGGCAAGATGGAGGGTTAAAAAGGCACTCTGTCTTGATCAAGATGTAGATAAAAGACTAGGACCGCAAACTGAATTGGTGCATTAGGTGATTCTAGGTTGATTCTAGGCAAATTCCAAGGAGAAACATTGACAGTGATCTGAGTCTCTTCTAGATGTTCTAGGTAGACAAGGTTACCTATCATAAAGACAGCTCATGTTGCTGCAATAGAGCCTTGAAGAGAGCATGCCAGCTCCGGTTGATCCAACTTTTGTTACTGTGGGCAGCAGGAACCTGAAAAAAATTTGGAAAAGTCATCAAGATACAGGAAACACCATTCCATTCTATCCTGGGTGCAAATAAACAGGCTTTATTGGGGGGCCCAAATAGATTTCTGCTATGGTACCACTTCTCTTATTTTTAATGTCTGTGTAGATTAAATTCTATGATATATGAAAATGTGTCTTTTAGGTTTTTAGTTGGACTAAATATATCACTATTCCCTTTACTCAACTTCACTGAATGGTAATCATTATCCTTCATTTCAAGGCCATGGCTCTTTTTCCTGTGGACCCTCCACATTGAATTTCAATGGTGTCTGATACTCTTGATGACTTCAGGTCTAGGGGCCTATTTGAACTGGCTACCTGCTGCTGAACCCTACCTGGTGAGCAAGTTGCTCCATTCTTGGCTTTATTTTCTTGCATTGTGCTGTTACTGATCCTTTTTTTTACCTTGTTTCCTGGCTATGCTTTGATAGCCCTATTGGATATTACACAGATCAGAGTTCCAAACTAGACCTTCAAGGCACACCAACAGGTTCATGTTTTATGGCTTTCGCTAGCATTGCACAGGTGAAGTCATTATTGTCAGTGCATTCTGCACAGGTGGATTATCTCATTATTGTAGTGCATTCTGTGGGAGATCCTGAAAACATGACCTGTTGGTGTGCCTTGAGGACTGGAGTTGGGGAACACTGCACTAGATACTCCACTCCTCTGTTGATAAACCTCAGCTGTGTTCCTAACCATGCAACAGCTCCAACAGTGCCACTGCTGCCAATGTAAAGAGGACTATAATCTGAGAATCCTCAGCAGCAAGCTCTATACCTCCTTGTAGGGTTTACACAAATTTTCCAGTTAAAATCTGATTTTGGGCTGACTTAAAATCGTAATCTAAATATAGTTACACTAAATATAAAATTTATATCAATAACATTTTATTAATTACTGTATAAAAATTATATTTAAAAATAGCACAGAATGGTTCAAAAGGGGAACTAATGATGATCTAAACAGAGAGGATAATGATGACAGTAATAAATTATGAGCCAGCACCCAATAAATGATCACAAAAGGTGTAAATTAATTCCTCAGTGAAAGAATAACATATTACAAAAAAAAAACTACATATAACTCACAAATAAATAAATTAAAAATACCATATATTAATGAGTGAACTGGAACATCCAAGAGGGGATGTAGGATTATGCATACAGATCAGTATATATAATTAAAATGTTCAGCCATAAATTGTATACAAATAAAGTGCTTAAGTGCAATGACGAAACACCATATATTGAACATATGAATAATAAATAAATAATTATTATGTAATCAAATAAGTGGTAGGATAACAAATACAATGATTAAAGGATTAAATATGTCATGGTTCATGTCTTGGCTCCCATCTGTGCTTCAGTGCCAGCGGTGGTCCCCACTGGTAGATATGAGTCTGCCAGTCTTCATTCGGCCCCCTGGGGTCCTGTGCGCGCAAATGCACCCTCTAGGGGTGCACGCGCGGCACTACACTGAATTTAAAGGGAAAGTGTCCCAAGTTCCTGTTCCGTGACCTCTGGCTATTTAAATAACTTCCTGCCCTTGCTCGTGGTCATTTCGCCATCCTTAGAGCTTGATCCCTGTCTGTTGTGCTCCTGCTGAATTAACCCCCGTGTTACCAGTGTTCCTGTGTACCTCCTTTTAACCCTGCGCTATCCAGCGCACCTGTTCTCTGTTGTTCCTGACGTGGTGTTCATCTGCTATTGCCTACTGTTATCTGCTGCTGTACCAACTGTGCTACCTGCCTGGGCCACTGCTACCCATCTATGGCTATACTCTGCTGTGACCTGTCACTGCTACCACTGTCCGGTGTCCTGTCTCGCACTTCGGCTGCCCACCATGTGTATTATTATCTACGCTCGCGGTGGCCCAGAGGAACCACTATTCCCGGCGTTTCTAACCATCTGCGTTAGTAAACGGTACAAAATACTAATTACCCCAATATAAGAGACTTTTTAGAGAAGAAAACCATAAAGGGCTAAATGTTTTATTAGTTCTTTAATCTTCAGTGAAAGTGTTCGTAATTTCTAATAGACCCTAAAGGAATTTATGTCTCTGGTTTATCTGGTATCTGGTGAGTCATTTGGCCAACCTATTTTCTCATTGGTGGGTTTTATTCCTACAATCTGTAATCACTGACAATGCACAATTATTTATATATGTATGGCGGCAGGGATATTTACTGTACCATTCCGTCACTTATTTCCCAGCATCCTCTAGGTTAAGAGCCCAGATTAATTAGCTAGCCCCCAACAACAGACAAAAATATTAGTTAAGGGTATGTTCACACGGCGTATTGCGGCAAGTACTGTGTGCACTGCAATACGTCAGGGGTTTTAGAAGTACATGCTGGCCAGCACGTACTTCTAAAGCATGGGGGGGCAGCCACATTCAGCTTCATTATCCCCGCCATGTAAACGCCAGGAAGAAGTGACATGTCACTTTTTTCCCCCGGCGTTCAATACACATCAGGGAAGACAAGCGTAATTCATAGCTCTCTTTGAGAGCTATGAATTATCTTAATGGCCGGGCACATTTCGGGCATATTGCAGCGAAATTACACTCCAAAATACGAACTGCAATTACGGCGTGTGAACATTCCCTAAGACTGTCTGATTTGCAAAGTGATATTCTGCAAAGAAAACCTCAGTGTAAAAAAAACAAAGATAGGGTAAAGGTTGCCGCTTATGCAAAAGTATGTCAGAGCACTTGCAAAAATATCTACATTTCTGTTTTTTTTCTTTCAAGATGGGGGAAGAGTGTACCTTAATGAGCAAAAAATTTACTTTTTTGATCTTACCAAAAGGCTGCAATGAAACAAAGAGTGAAAATTTAAAGGAGTCTGAATACTTTCCGTACCCACTGTAAATTAAACTAACCAATGGTATTGCGAATTATAATCAAACATGGGAAGTAATGATGATGATGATGTATTGAATTATAATCTTGTCATGCCTCCAGACCAACCCCTATAAAAATTTGTGTGCATTAACCAAAATAAAGAATTTTGCTTCTGAAATCAACCTGTCGCCAGCTGCCAATCTTCACAGACACCTGGTTGCCATCACAAATGCTTGACACCATCCGAACCAAATAAGTTTGTCTTGGTCTCATCAGACCAACCATGCTTCAAGTAATCAGTGTCCTTATTCTGCTTGTCTTTAGCAAACTGTTTGTGGAATTTCTTGTGCTTTAGAAGAGTCTTCCTTCTGGATGACAGCCATGAAGACCAATTTGACGCACTGGTGCATGGTCTGAGCACTGACGGGCTGACCCCCCGCCCTTTTAATCTCTGCAGCAAAGCTGACAGTACTCATACATCTATTTTGAAAAGACAAACTTTGATGCTGAGCATGTGCACTCAAATTCTCTGATCCAACATGGCCAAGCCTGTTCTGAGTGGAACTTGTCTTGTTAAACCTCTGAGTTTGACCACCGTGCTGCAGCTCAGTTTCAGGGTGTTAGCAATCTTCTTATAGCCTAGGTCATCTTTATGTAGAGCACAAATTCTTTTTTTCAGATCCTCAGACAGTATTTTTGTCATGGGGTGCTATGTTGAACTTCCAAAGACCAGTATAAGAGAGTGTGAGAGTGATAACACCAAATTTAACACACCTGCTCAGCTTTCACACCTGAAACCTTGTAACACTAATGAGTCAAATGACACAGTGGAGGAAAAATGGCAAATTGGCACAATTTATCCATTTTCACTTAAGGGTGTACTCACTTTTGTTGCCAGTGGTGTAGACATTGATGGCTGCATGTTGAGTTATTTTGAGGGCACACCAAATTTACACTGTTATACAAGCTGCACAATGACCACTTTACATTGTATCAAAGTGTTGTGTCGTAATTACTACAAAAATGTGAGGGGTGCACTCCCATTTGTGAGATACTGTAAATTTATTTATGAATAAATAAAGTGCAAATGTATATTAAGTATATGGATGAACAAAATGCATGAAATACAAGAAAATAGAAATGTAACACGTATTTATTATTTATTCCAAACAAGCTGAAAGCTCAAGTTCTAATGGATGTTTACAATTGAGGCAACCGAA